>NQII01006414.1:71612-114916 GCA_002778355.1 Clitarchus hookeri
GCCCGGGTACAGTTGAGTTTTACAGTGATACACTAATAAATAAATTGGGAAAAGACAATTCATTTATGTGAAAACAAAATTATAAAATTATACTTTGTTGGCCTAGGTTTTTAACTGATTACGGCAACCCAAAAGAAAGGACATATTTTTTATCCGATAGCCAAGAAGTAGGGTATTGTTTTTGGAGTGTATCTGTGCAACTATCGCGTAGTTACCACATTTCCGCTTTCCAGCGTCGATGTATGAAAATCAAAACGTGAGTTTCATCAAGTTGTAGCTTTAGAAATAAGTGTACCTAGGTACTACTTTTTGCGCATGGCTGAGGGATCTTAATTGATCACCAAGGTTAAGCAACGTTCCCAGCGGCACACATTTGGATGGGCGACAGTTTAGTGGCACAACATCTGAGCGCTTCCGGGCTTCGGAGGGAACGTTAAATATTCGGTCCCGGTTGTTATCGATTGATAGCAGTCGTTAAGACATTTCAGAGGTCCTTGGGCGGCCTGATAAACTCTTGACACCAGAGGTAAAAAATATTTTGGTCATGTTCCCAGCCGTTGCAGAATTACGTTTTGTTGTTATTCCAAAGGAACCATACAATTTTCCGAGATAAAAATTATCATATGTCCTATTCCAGGACCTAAAGTACCTACATACAAAATTTCATCAAAATCCGTTTAGCCGTTATGGATCTGAGTGGTAACAATCATACACACACACAGACTTTTGCATTTAAATATTAGTAGGATGATAAANAGCCGTTATGGATCTGAGTGGTAACAATCATACACACACACAGACTTTTGCATTTAAATATTAGTAGGATGATAAACTAGTTACAATATATAAATACCATCAATTCTCCTTTTGATTAAAAAAATGTATATATATATATATATAAAATTTATTTTAAATTTTAATTTTTGAAATAGTTATTTAGTATTCACTTGTCAGTCCTGCAAAATATTACAAAATAACTTTACGTTTTTCACTCTTAGCAGAACTCGAATTACTAGCCAAATCATCTAAGCTTAACTAGCTGTTGATTCGCTTCCTAGAGAATGATTTCTCGCAAGTAGCACTGTTGGATGGAAGAGTTAAAGCAATTTAAAGAAGGGAACTGAAATTTTTGACCATTTCTTTCATGGCATTTTTAAATGGTGTATTCTTCACAGTTATGCTTGAGTTTTCCATTACTTTCCTTAGCACGGACATTTCGGCCTTTAACATTATTTTATTAACACCAGGAACAGAGCAAGTGTGTGTTAAATATTTTCCCTATTCTTCGTCCAAACGAAGGAATTTTTCACTTTCTTCAACTACTTGTGGCGAGTTGTCACTAAATCACCTCCTCAATTCTTTAACCAACATGTCTAGAAACTCGTTTAAAAAAATCTAAAATTTCTTTTCTAGTTTTCCTCTGGATATTGACTTGTAGCGTCTTCTTCGTCCCTCTTTTCTTCTCTGGTTCTCTGGCCTGTNTTTTCTAGTTTTCCTCTGGATATTGACTTGTAGCGTCTTCTTCGTCCCTCTTTTCTTCTCTGGTTCTCTGGCCTGCTGAAGTACAAACTGAGTACTAATCCAATTTTCTAGATACCATTCGAGGCCGTTTTTTACGATGACCTTCGTCTTCTTAGTTGGTACTATTTTCTCCATTTTGTGGTGTACTTAAGTCAAATTCTTTGTCAAAAGTCTTCACTTCATTCCATTTGCAATCCCATTACTTTAAATTTTTTTCTGTGCAACTTCTTTAATCACGCCATTAGCTATATTAACACTATTATAGGAGTCAATTATATGAAGTNTTTTCTAGTTTTCCTCTGGATATTGACTTGTAGCGTCTTCTTCGTCCCTCTTTTCTTCTCTGGTTCTCTGGCCTGTTGAAGTACAAACTGAGTACTAATCCAATTTTATAGATACCATTCGAGGCCGTTTTTTACGATGACCTTCGTCTTCTTAGTTGGTACTATTTTCTCCATTTTGTGGTGTACTTAAGTCAAATTCTTTGTCAAAAGTCTTCACTTCATTCCATTTGCAATCCCATTACTTTTANCCGTTTTTTACGATGACCTTCGTCTTCTTAGTTGGTACTATTTTCTCCATTTTGTGGTGTACTTAAGTCAAATTCTTTGTCAAAAGTCTTCACTTCATTCCATTTGCAATCCCATTACTTTTAATTTTTTTCTGTGCAACTTCTTTAATCACGCCATTAGCTATATTAACACTATTATAGGAGTCAATTATATGAAGTGCTTTACTTAAAACATTGATTAAAGACAGGCATTGGGAAAATACCAATGAGCCAAATATAAAATTGAATAGTGTTATGGATGAAAGAAGTCATTTAGCTTCTGGACTTTTGCAGTGTCTCATGTCAGTCGCCATTTTAGTTACAACAGCAACACTCTCTCTTTTCACACAAAACAGCAGTGACCTTGCAAGTCCTAAGGGTGTCACCCGACTTGTGAAGCTCGTGAGTCCTTGCCAGGTTATTTGCAACTCTTTTTGCGTTGATTTGAACTCGGCTTTGGTGTCTGGATAAGATAAATACTGATACATTGTAGAATGTTGGAGAAAATTACCGCTGNGTCATTTAGCTTCTGGACTTTTGCAGTGTCTCATGTCAGTCGCCATTTTAGTTACAACAGCAACACTCTCTCTTTACACACAAAACAGCAGTGACCTTGCAAGTCCTAAGGGTGTCACCCGACTTGTGAAGCTCGTGAGTCCTTGCCAGGTTATTTGCAACTCTTTTTGCGCTGATTTGAACTCGGCTTTGGTGTCTGGATAAGATAAAT
Source organism: Clitarchus hookeri (assembly GCA_002778355.1). NCBI lineage: Eukaryota > Metazoa > Arthropoda > Insecta > Phasmatodea > Phasmatidae > Clitarchus > Clitarchus hookeri. The sequence goes on from NQII01006414.1 coordinate 74,411, forward strand.
ACTGATACATTGTAGAATGTTGGAGAAAATTACCGCTGNTGATTTGAACTCGGCTTTGGTGTCTGGATAAGATAAATACTGATACATTGTAGAATGTTGGAGAAAATTACCGCTGAGGTCATTGTCTTTGCAAGCAGCAAAAAATATTTAATTTACTCTATGTGCTAAACAAGTAATATAAAGAGCAAATTGATTAGTGTCCTTCACAATTTTATTTTGAGTCCATCTTTAACCCCAGACATAACGCCTGGACAAAACTCCTGGTCCATCGTACGATTGCCCAACCATGAAAGCGTTGATACTAAGTTTGGTAAGAATTGTCAAAATAATACCTGCTAAAGAAGCTTCAATTGTTTTTGAGTAAGACAAGTCTTCCACAACCATAACTCTCTCCTTAAATTTGTGCTTACTTAAATGCGAACAATACACAGTTGTTGAACTCGGGGTGCTTTAGCTTCATCAAACCAAGAACGAATAAAATTCACCGGCATTAATTTCATCTCCATCGAATTTTAAAACTTTTTCTTTTCAACAATCAGGAACAGTTCATTTTGAACATTATGGCTAGTCATGTTAAAATAGTTTCTGAATTTCTGAATTTCTGCTGAAAAACTCACACAGCTCTAAAAATATTCCCTTATTTTCCAAATTGTCAGATTCATCATGACCCCTTGTAACAACCTCTGCTTTGCAAGTAATATGTGCTGCACTCAGCGCATGTTTCTCAGATTTCTCCCAAGCTTTTTTCCCCTTCAAATTGATTATTTTTTCAGTATAGAAATCTTTTTTATTGTAGGAAGGAAAATGCCTACAAGCGAAGCAAAAAACCATATCCTTATTCATACTGTATTCCACCTATTCAATTTTATTGTAATATGAAACGAAAAAAGCTTTGTTTTCTTGTACCTGGAAAGTCAGCGAGTGTTTAATGGCGTAAAATTGGACCAGCTGGTTCACTCTTTCTTTAACTCCCCAAGTTCAGCACATTTTTTCGGCGTAGAAGTAGATGCGCTGATTCCCGACGCAAATGGGCGTATTCCCGGGTGAACAGTTTTTTGTTTATTTTTTTTTTCTCTTCACACGCCATTTTTTCTCCTATTGATCACTTTGTTTGGATAAGAAGACCGGATGTCGATCGCACAGCTTTACTCATAGTTATGTAACTTACTTCTATCAATTCAAATATTAAAACCAAACAGACAATAACAAGATTTCACAAGTCGCAAAGAACAAAAATTTTGTTACGAAAGTGAAACGTGAACGCCGCATCATTCAGTGATACGGTACTGTAGACTATTTGTTTTGAAGTTAGAGGAAAGAATNTTTTTTTTTTTTTTTCTCTTCACACGCCATTTTTTCTCCTATTGATCACTTTGTTTGGATAAGAAGACCGGATGTCTATCGCACAGCTTTACTCATAGTTATGTAACTTACTTCTATCAATTCAAATATTAAAACCAAACAGACAATAACAAGATTTCACAAGTCACAAAGAACAAACATTTTGTTACAAAAGTGAAACGTGAACGCCGCATCATTCAGTGATACGGTACTGTAGACTATTTGTTTTGAAGTTAGAGGAAAGAATGAGCAAGTTGGCCAAGGTCAGATCTATAAATGGAATTTGGGTGCTTGGGTTTGGGCGGGTGGGGCAAGAAAGGGAAACTACAGTGGGGTCACGACTCATGTCCGGTTCACAGTCGATCACTTGATCAAAGCCCGTCCAACTCCCAATTGACGGTTAGTCTACAATCAAATTGAAGATAATGATTCAACAATTCAATGGCAGAACTAGGTGCTGGAAGTTAATGCCTAGTTTAGTTGAATGTATTACATCATAAAGTATAATGATATTTTCGTGTTTTCTCTATTTTGATATCTTTATTGGAGTAGTATNTCCCTTCATCCTCATCGGCGAAGCCGCTCCAGTACACACTGATGACCTGGAGATCTCATCTCGACGCACACCTGCATGGAGGAGTGTACTGTGTGGGAACGTGGTAGGGGGTGGGTGAGTGAGATGGGAGCTGCCCTTATACTCGTCGAAGAGATGGCTTCGGACGTGCCGAAGACTTGCCTGACCCATGGCCGTTGTCCGTGCCGGCCGTGTCCTTGGGGGAGGTAGGTGCAGATTGCTCTCCCTAGCTCCTACATGATTGATCAAGAGCCCTTTCTCTCCTTCGCGCACCCATGCAATTCCTGCCCCACCTGAAACCACTTCTCCTTCGTGGACTTATTGGAATAACAAAATATCGGACCGAGGCTTCCCTTTTTCGGATAACATAGTTGCTAATTTTAACATTTTTATTGCTACTATTTTTAGATTGGTGTGCTTGTACCTACACATGGTTGAATGTACTTTACGCCAACATTACAAATAATTTTCTGAAAAACTGTTGAATAGTATTGTTATAGGCTGTCACAGTTTTTTCTGTAGCTGATATGAAAATGAAAGGAGCAGTGGGAAGGGAACAAATTTATTCATTAAAGGATTAAAAATACACATGAAACATATGCGTAAGTGTTGCTTTCTCAATGGCTTGTGCACACATTTGAACATGCCAAGCTTTGTCCCTGTGTTGCTTGAATTGAAAAATGGAGTGCCAAAAAAATTTCCTTAAACAATGGCACAATTATTGCAAAAATTTGCAGTTTGTAATGTAAGGATAAAAAAAAAAAACATAAATACCTGCTTCCTTGCAATAGTTAATTTGGCAGTTCACGCAGAAGTTATTTGAAGATACGTATTACATATACCTCCACAATACTACATGCTATCAGCTCAGGTGTTATGAATGTTGTCCGTATGCCAAGCAATCCAGTTCTGAAATATTTACTACATGAATTTCTTGAGAATTGGGTGGGTTTCAGATTAATGCAGTACAACCCGCAGTTTTCGCCAATAAATAATTTTATGAGAGCAACAGGTCAGAATCTCATACAGGTGTTACTTGAAGCTGATGATTTAAAGCTTTCAGTAGAATATTTCTGTGGAGAGNCATACAGGTGTTACTTGAAGCTGATGATTTAAAGCTTTCAGTAGAATATTTCTGTGGAGAGGTGTTACACGTGTAGCACACATACCATATTGAATATTTAATTATGGACATGNTTCAGTAGAATATTTCTGTGGAGAGGTGTTACACGTGTAGCACACATACCATATTGAATATTTAATTATGGACATGTATGGACATGCTTGCATCATGTGAAACTTGCATGGTTCGTAAAATATTCTACTTATCATTCACCATGACTGAGAAGNTATGGACATGCTTGCATCATGTGAAACTTGCATGGTTCGTAAAATATTCTACTTATCATTCACCATGACTGAGAAGAATATTATACACAACATATCACTGTTTTTATGCTCTTTTATGTCGTATTAAGACACATTTGCACCAAATAAACTGCTGTCGTTGCTGAGGTAGTAACTGGAAAGGTTGGTGACTGGGTTGGATCTGGTGAAGAAAGTTCACATTGTGTAAAGAAGGCTAGTTACATTTGCTTTCCATTCGAAGCTCATTGTGCATCAGCCATTTTTGTTCTCNTTCACATTGTGTAAAGAAGGCTAGTTACATTTGCTTTCCATTCGAAGCTCATTGTGCATCAGCCATTTTTGTTCTCTTTTCTTCACTCGTTTCGTTTTCAATTTCTGGTGCCTAAATTTTTCATTATTTTATTTTTTTTAACTGTAGTTTAGTTGATAGTCTGTTCACTAGTTATTAAGGGCCGTGATGGTGTATTAGTTAGACTACTTGCCTCCCACATGGGCGAACTGGAGTCAATTCCTGACTGAGTTGCTCCCTGGGTTTTCGCACGTGGGAATCGTGCCAGACGATGCCGTTGGTCGGCAGGTTTTCTTGGGGATCTCCCGTTTCCCCCACCCTTACGTTGTGGCACTGCTCCGTACTCACGTTACTTCACCCTCATCTGCTCTCAAAACCTGTATGTTAAGAGCCATTCAATTCTCTCCACTCCACTTTTTTTATTTGCTCTCTAAAGTAGAATAGCTAAAAAACCAAATAATTCATTTCAGGGTATTAATGGCTGTTCAAATGATAAGGCCAACTTAAGACACTGACAACAGAGTACACTGGACGATGCTATATACCAAAATGAATATTACAAAGGGTGTGTAGCGTGTGGAGCAAATGGTAGTTATTGTAGTAATGTCTTTCGTACTTGTGGCAGTTTTGTAGTAATATTGAATCCGTGGTGGACAAAATAGAAGCAGGCAGGCAGTAAATTTCATTTTGCATTTAGTTTATTACATTTTCTCTCTATTGCTGTTACTTTTTTTTCTGCATTTTGACATTGCTTCATGCATGAACAGATAAAAACCCTTTAATGTCACTAATTAGTTAGGGCAGTAGTCGTCTGACATGGAAGCGTGAAATGTGTACTGAAGTAACTTTCCCACAACTAGACAGACATCACTACAAATTCAATTTTATTGCTGTTTTATTCATTAGTTGTGAGTTGAGGTGTTTGGGATAATTTGTGGGCTGATTGTGAAAATAACAAAAAAATTTTATGAAATTAAGTCTTTTTCCAGATTGATCCATAGCTCTTTCACCCCTCTAATCTAAATGAGAGATGTTTGAGTGTCGTTAATTTTTAAAATTATGTGAGTGGAGTAGATAAATGTTCTGCACACAAGACTGTTTGACTTTCCTTAATTGTACAATGTTTTCTTTACTACCTACTTGTCCGCAGGGATGGAAACTTGCACGAAGGAGATCAGATCTTAGCCATCGATGGCCAGCCCCTGGACTCGAACATCTCCCACCAGCAGGCCATCAGCATCCTGCAGAAGGCTCGGGGGCTGGTGGAGCTGGTGGTAGCACGCACTGGGACCGAGGAGACACCCGTCACCCCACCGTCACCCTCTCCTATCGACCGATCGCCCTCTGCTGTCAGCGATACCTCCAAAGCTGGCTCAGACATGGTGGTTAGTGACCCGTGTTAATTTACAACTTTAGTGTTTTTGTTCTTCCATCGTACTGCCTGATTAGATGTATGGCTACATCAGTCTACCAGCAGATGGTAAAAAGTGATTTTAGTCTGGGTTATCGGATTTATTTTCCTATAGCTTGCAACATTCTGCCACTAATTGTCATTTGTCATCCTTCATGTAATAATGAATTAGGTTTGATAAGTTTGTACTCCCACATACAATTTAATTAAAGCGGTACTCTTCATGTAGCCACAAAACTGACAATGAATGTGCAAGAGCGATTCAAGGAGTGGCTAAGGGAGCTCGAGCTCCCCCCTTGGAGTTTGATTTTACACTTGGTAAAATTATATTCATGAAACTTAGTACTCTGTTAATACTGCGGCATTAATAATACACCTACCATAGCAACTTAAAAAAAATAACAATCAGTTAGTGTATCCACTACGTACAGACAATTTGTATGTAGCATTTAAACTTAATATATATTGTTGAACATGTGGCTTGAACATAATGCACTTCAATTAGCCCCCCTCCTTGATGAATGTCTGGATCCGCCACTGACTGGACCTTAGTGATGTAAGCTTAGTTATATCATCAACTTAGTGTGTCAGTTAAGTTATGCCTCGTCTTAGTTATGTCACTGCCTCAGGGCCGTACGCACAGACTCTCCTAGAAGTTAAGCACCACTACCATTTCCTATAGTGGAGATTTCAAGCGGCGCTAGATTTTATATGCTCAGTCAATTTTAGTTTAAGCCTCCTCCAGCTTCATGAAGTTTAGTTTGGACAGTTACTAAACACGAAGATACGTGAGCTTCCCCGAACTTAATATCAGTTGATCTCAGCCAATAGGAAACAGCTGAAACTATGACATTTGCTTCTTCTCGTATAAAATAAAATGGAGAAGTCTGCTCCTCAATATACTCATATTATTCTTGTTCTGTTTAAAAATGTAATTTATTTGCTTGGGTCAAGAGAAAATGCATTTAGAACATGTAAAATATAAAATACTATCAGTTTACAAATAAATGTATGTGGAATGGTCATTTCAAGGATATTGTTAACAAAACGTTACAAAGTGATTTTTTTTATTATTTTTTTCCTTCCTTTTTTTATTCTATATATTTTACACCCGAATGCTTTCTAAATTTCTGCAGCCAACCATCTGAATATTGACACTAACCTTAGTGTTCGTAATATTTTCTTGTTTGCTTCATTGCTATCGTACAATTTAATGACATATCTTTGTCACTTCTTTGTTGTCCAACCCACTCGATCAACACACTGTTACTCATTTTGTGCCCTCTTTTTTACGTTTTAATAGTTGCTAAACATCTGTGTTGCTATAGGAACTTGAGTAACTTTACTTCTTGTTTCTTTAAATTGCACACTGTTGTTAATTCCTACACTTCGGTGGAGAGTGGATAAATTTGAGCCGCTCTTAACATCAAGGTCTTGAGAGCTGATGAGGGTGAGGTTAGGTGAGTATGGAGCAGTGCCGGAATACAAGGGTGGGGGAAGATCCCCGAGAAAACCTGCCGACCAGCGGTATTGTCTAGAATGATCCCCACTCGTGAAAATCCAGAATTCGATCCGGGTTTGCCTAAATGTGAGGTAAGTAGTCTTGCCACTACACCGTGGTTTATTTTATTGCTAATTTCATTTTCTGATTCCAGAATTTTTGATAAAAAGTTGTGCACCTCTACATTTCTCAATATTTCCTTATATTGGTGCGAAGTTACCCTTCCTTTGTTTTTCAGTTTTTCCACCATCATGGGAAAATACATAGCCAAGTGTTCAAGTTCCTCTTTTGTCCTGATTTTCTCCTCTTAACTGTAATATTGGCAGTAATGTGTCGTCAGCCAGGGGTTGTGGAACCCGTTCGGAACCTGCCTGCGTCACAGACCGACTGGTGATGAAGTAAGAACGGAATGCGTAGCCACCAGTTAGCTCTTGTCAGCTAAAAGAATTGGAGATCATGAAACTCGGTGGATCATGTTTTTTTCAGCCGGTGCGGGTAGTGGACATGGACGATTGTGGTCTTAAGCACTGGGCTGGCAAATTATTCTTCCGTAACGCAGTGTCAGGACCTCACTGCACACCTGTGATTACTAGTAACTGGATTTCTGTCGTGGGAAAACGTACGTCGAACTATCCTTCAACATCTTATTGCAGTGCGACACCAAGTGGCTACAGTTACAATCCTCATTGCCTGTGCTGCTACTCACACCTTTAACAAAAAAAAATGTAACATAGAACACCAGTCCTAAACTTATGTTCAGTGGAATTATGTCATGTACAGCCTCCGCTGGTCAGAACGCTTTGAATTCAAAATACCCTGAGTCTGCTGATTCCGTATGTCTGTGTAGTGCGGCCACCTGTGAACACAGTGGTTCGGCCAACAAAATAGCTAGTCGAGTCCATGAGGTGAGTGCACTTGTTGGGGCTAAGCAAGAAAGTTTTAAGAAATAATGAAAGTATAACATGTTATTTGTTCTGAAGTATGAGGTGTGTCTGACCACACAGTTTGTATGTAGTGGTCTTACTCTTTTCCTGTTTATTTCCACCGTGGGATGTTTTATTTGAGTTTGTTGCCACAGTTCGACTTCTATTTTTGCTGAATGTCATCTCATGGTGTCGCACTTGTAATTTCTGCCCGTGCATTGCATTCCGCCAGCATTTACCTGTAACCGTTTTCCGAGAACGATTGCCAATGACCGGCACTGCATCGAAGTTTTCTTCTCAGATCCCTGCTTCAGATGTCTTATTACCACACAGTGATCATTTTAAACAGCTGACATATTGCACATATGACGCATATAACGTATAAAACATGTATTCTTTTTGTGTTTGGAGCGACTCCCGCCCCCGGACGGCATTCTTTGAGTATGGCAGACCGAGGAGGTTTGGGAAGAGGCGGGGGAGATAATAATAATGGAAGAGAAAAAGATTCCTTCCAAAGAGGAGGGAATATACACCGATCGCCAACAAGAAGAGGAAGAGAAGAAGAAGAACAAGGAAGAAGGGGAGTGCAAACACCCCCAACAAGAAGAGAAGAAGGAAACACGAGAAGAGGTCAATATGCTGCTGTAAATACTTCATATCAAAGTGACTTTGAAAAATATATCGGAGATGATGAAAATTCTAGAAGAGAAAAGGAAGACCAAGGGAGTAGTGGAGACCCTCGACCACAGGAAGAAATAGAAAAGACAAGACAAGATCTTGATTGGAACAAAATAATGGAACAAGAACCTAATGAAAGTGGAAAGAAGAGAGGAATGGAAGAAATGGAAGAGGAGGAAGACGATGANAAATAATGGAACAAGAACCTAATGAAAGTGGAAAGAAGAGAGGAATGGAAGAAATGGAAGAGGAGGAAGACGATGAAGAAGAAGTCAAGAAAAGAAGATTCAGTAACAGAGAGAAATCTATAGCTACATTAACAGAAGCTAACAAGCATGTGGCAGACATTATGGCACTTATGGCAAAAGAAAGTAAGAGTATTACGAAGATTATAAGGACAAAAATAATGGATCAAGTGGAAGCGCTACAACATATAGTTATAAGCCAAGAAATGGAAATTCTCCAGACAAGGAGCATACTGGAAAGAACAGAAGAAATTAAAAAAAGAAGAAAAGAAGAGTAGAAGAGACGAGAGCAAATTATATCTTCAACAAATGAGAGAGGAAATTAAAACTATAAGAAAAGATAGTGTACACCGAGAGGAGAGAATTGGAAGAGAATTAACGAAGAATTATGATACAAATGGAGTATGGAACAACAGAAAGAGAGATGAACCTGCGGTCATCATCATAGAACCAGCAATCGTGAGTATAGGAAATAGTAGTGAGGTTACGAGAAATGAAGTAATGAATTATATCAGGCCAAGAGAAAAGAACATACAGATAAACAACACTTGGAAAGTAAGAAACAATGGAATAGGTGTGGAATTATCGAATGAGGAACACGCTAAGAAGATGGAGAACGAAATAATAGCAAAGAGACTCAAAGTTAAAATCATCAGAAAAGAGAAAAAAAAAGCCTAAGATCATAATCTTTNCATTCTTTGAGTATGGCAGACCGAGGAGGTTTGGGAAGAGGCGGGGGAGATAATAATAATGGAAGAGAAAAAGATCCCTTCCAAAGAGGAGGGAATATACACCGATCGCCAACAAGAAGAGGAAGAGAAGAAGAAGAACAAGGAAGAAGGGGAGTGCAAACACCCCCAACAAGAAGAGAAGAAGGAAACACGAGAAGAGGTCAATATGCTGCTGTAAATACTTCATATCAAAGTAACTTTGAAAAATATATCGGAGATGATGAAAATTCTAGAAGAGAAAAGGAAGACCAAGGGAGTAGTGGAGACCCTCGACCACAGGAAGAAATAGAAAAGACAAGACAAGATCTTGATTGGAACGAAATAATGGAACAAGAACCTAATGAAAGTGGAAAGAAGAGAGGAATGGAAGAAATGGAAGAGGAGGAAGACGATGAAGAAGAAGTCAAGAAAAGAAGATTCAGTAACAGAGAGAAATCTATAGCTACATTAACAGAAGCTAACAAGCATGTGGCAGACATTATGGCACTTATGGCAAAAGAAAGTAAGAGTATTACGAAGATTATAAGGACAAAAATAATGGATCAAGTGGAAGCGCTACAACATATAGTTATAAGCCAAGAAATGGAAATTCTCCAGACAAGGAGCATACTGGAAAGAACAGAAGAAATTAAAAAAAGAAGAAAAGAAGAGTAGAAGAGACGAGAGCAAATTATATCTTCAACAAATGAGAGAGGAAATTAAAACTATAAGAAAAGATAGTGTACACCGAGAGGAGAGAATTGGAAGAGAATTAACGAAGAATTATGATACAAATGGAGTATGGAACAACAGAAAGAGAGATGAACCTGCGGTCATCATCATAGAACCAGCAATCGTGAGTATAGGAAATAGTAGTGAGGTTACGAGAAATGAAGTAATGAATTATATCAGGCCAAGAGAAAAGAACATACAGATAAACAACACTTGGAAAGTAAGAAACAATGGAATAGGTGTGGAATTATCGAATGAGGAACACGCTAAGAAGATGGAGAACGAAATAATAGCAAAGAGACTCAAAGTTAAAATCATCAGAAAAGAGAAAAAAAAAGCCTAAGATCATAATCTTTGATGTTGAAACAGATAAAGAGAATGAAATACTCCTGGAAGAAATCTACCAACAAAATTTTACATATATAACAAGAGAAGAATTTTATAGGACCAATAAAATATTGTTTAAAACGAAACCCAGGAACAACTTAAANTTACATATATAACAAGAGAAGAATTTTATAGGACCAATAAAATATTGTTTAAAACGAAACCCAGGAACAACTTAAATAATATCGTAATGGAAACAAGTCCTCTAATTTTCAATACAATAGAACAACGACCTAAATTATATTGCGACTGGAAGGTCCATAATACCAAAGAGTTTTTGTCCCCCATGANTAGAACAACGACCTAAATTATATTGCGACTGGAAGGTCCATAATACCAAAGAGTTTTTGTCCCCCATGAGGTGCATTAAGTGTCTAAGATATGGTCACACAGGCAAATGGTGCAAAGAAGAAAAATCAACCTGTGGAAAATGTGCGGAGGAGGGACATACAGAAACTAATTGTAATAAATCGGAAATTAAATGTATTAATTGCGTAAGAGCTAAGAAGGATCCACAAAATATAAAACATATTTCTAAAGATTTAGCCTGTCCACTTTTAAAAAACGCAAAAGAAAGACTTAAAAAGGAAACAGACTATGGAAGTTAAGAAAGACCAAAATTATGTTAGCAATATAAGAATAGTCCAACAAAACCTTCAGAATTCAAGGATAAACACACTGAATATGGTTGAAGAAATAATAAGTGAAGGTATTGGGATCGCATTACTTCAAGAACCTTACACATATAAGGGTAAATTCACTAACATGAATAGTAATTGGAATGTCATGCACAACCAATCAGATGAAAAAATCTATACTATAACAATATGTCACAAAAATATAAAATGTATTATGTTAAATCAATTTACCAATAATGAAATCGTAACAATAAAAGCTATCATAAATAATAAAGAAATTACAATAATAAATACCTATTGTCCACCATCCAAAGAAATAAATAATTACATAAATTTTATAAATAACATCATTCTAGAAGAAAGTAAAAACAACTTATTAGTGGTTGGTGACTTTAATGCTAAATCCCCTGCATGGTATTCTAAGAAGAGAGACAAAAGGGGCGAAGAAATCGAAGAACTTATAATGAAGAACAATATGAAAATACTAAATATTGAAAGAATCATCTACACATACGACTCAATCCACGGGGAGGATAACATAGATATTGCCTTTGTAACAGAAAATTTATTTAATGAGNAACAACTTATTAGTGGTTGGTGACTTTAATGCTAAATCCCCTGCATGGTATTCTAAGAAGAGAGACAAAAGGGGCAAAGAAATCGAAGAACTTATAATTAAGAACAATATGAAAATACTAAATATTGAAGGAAACATCTACACATACGACTCAATCCACGGGGAGGATAACATAGATATTGCCTTTGTAACAGAAAATTTATTTAATGAGNCATCTACACATACGACTCAATCCACGGGGAGGATAACATAGATATTGCCTTTGTAACAGAAAATTTATTTAATGAGTGTATAAACTGGACAGTGGATCCCGGAATTAGCGATCATAATAAAATCAGTTGGGAGTGGATAGCAGGTAAAGAAACAATAGAAGATAAAACAAGACTACATAATTTGGTCAAAGACTGGAAGGTTGCGAGACAAAAAATAGCTAATGATATGATAAGAAATAGGGAGACTGAAATGTTAATTAGCGTGGACGAAAGAATTACAAGACTAAGAGAAGCAATAGTGACAGCTTGTAAACAAAAGATAAGATCTAAAACTAATGTTATTAAAGGAGTGAATGTGTGGTGGTGGAGTAAAGAACTCAAAGAAATGAAAGAAATTGTAAGGAGTAAGAATAGACGCTTTAGGAAATGCTGCCCATGTGCCGCCAAGATTACTTACAAAGAAAATTATAAGTTAAAAAGAAAGACATATAAAAAAATGATAAGAGCAAACATGCAATCTAAATGGATAGAGTTGGTCATTANAAGATAAGATCTAAAACTAATGTTATTAAAGGAGTGAATGTGTGGTGGTGGAGTAAAGAACTCAAAGAAATGAAAAGAAATTGTAAGGAGTAAGAATAGACGCTTTAGGAAATGCTGCCCATGTGCCGCCAAGATTACTTACAAGGAAGATTATAAGTTAAAAAGAAAGACATATAAAAAAAATGATAAGAGCAAACATGCAATCTAAATGGATAGAGTTGGTCATTAACGAAAGCCGTAAAGATATCTGGANAAAAATGATAAGAGCAAACATGCAATCTAAATGGATAGAGTTGGTCATTAACGAAAGCCGTAAAGATATCTGGAATTTTCCCGATAAACTCACTAGAAAAAAAATTAGGAAATATGAAAAGATGGGAACAATCCTACACGAAGGCAGATACACAAATGGTATAAGAGAGACATATACAACGCTAATTAACACATTACTACCAGATACAGATAGGAACATTGCAGAAGAAATTGAAATGGTAGATGTAGAAGAACATAATGAATCTGGAATGATAAAAATGGAAGAATTAGAGAGTGCTATGATGAACAGCGGATTAAAAAAGGCTCCAGGCAACGACATCACCACAGTTGAAGTCATTAGGGAATTGTGGGATATAATAAAAGATGAACTGCTTGCAATTATGAACATGTGTCTGCATAATGGTATATTTCCAAAAGAATGGAAAATTGCTATAATAGTGATCCTTTATAAAGGCAACAATAAACCTAAAATTAACGCAAGTTCATATAGACCTATATGTCTTTTACCTATTTTTGGCAAAATATTTGAAAGAATAATTTTAAATAGAATAACGGAACAGACGGAAATAGTTTTATATAAACATCAATATGGTTTTAGAAAAAACAAATCCACTGAAAATGCATTACACNGACGGAAATAGTTTTATATAAACATCAATATGGTTTTAGAAAAAACAAATCCACTGAAAATGCATTACACAAGGTTATAAATACAATAAATGAAATAGAAACTAAATATATACTACTGATTTTAATAGATATTAGCAACACCTTTTCTACCCTTGAATGGAATAATATAAGAACAGCAATAAAACAACTTACAATAGGAACAAACGAAAAGAAGGTATTATACAACTATTTTAATGAGAGAAGAGTTGGTTTCTGTAATGAAAATATCAAATATGATAAGATAATGAACAGAGGATGCCCACAGGGATCGGTACTCGGTCCGGTAATTTGGAACCTAGTCTTTAATGAATACCTGATAACAACAAAAGGTGAAGATATTGAACGTATCGCATTCGCAGATGACTGCATTATAGTAATTGGAGGTAACAATAGAAGAATAATTGAAGCCAAAGCAAATATAGAAATGGATAACCTCAACTCATGGGTAAACCAAAATGGATTGAAAGTCTCCACAGGAAAAACAGTTGGTATTATAGTTAAAGGAAACATGGATTTAAGACCACCCACAATCAAATATAATAAACAAAGTATAAAAATAGTTAAACAAACCACATATCTCGGAATTATTATCGACAACAAACTAACATATATATCTCATGTTAATTATTTGAATTATAAGCTCATAACAATGTGTAACCAACTTAAAAATAAAATATGGAAGTACGCTAAATATAACAATTCCAAAAGAACTATACTATATAAAACAATATTTTTAAGTGTCATTACTTATGGAACAATAGTACTGGACGACAGAATCAATAATATACAGTTAGTCACAAAACTCAGAGCCCTACAAAGAAATATGTTAATTAAACTATATGAAATGACGCCAACAACCTCATTTGCTTCAACTGTCATATTAAATAAAATACTTCCTATAGATTATGAAATACACAATAGGAACATTATTTATAAATTGAAATATACAGACTACTGGATTGAACTTGAAGGAACAAATTACCAAGGATTTTCACAAGACAATAGAAGATGGATCAATAAACAGGATGACGGTGAAGTTTTAAGTATAAAGCAAATGAAAAGTAAGATTTATAATATTGCAGTCAAAAATTGGAAACATGAATGGGGACAAAAAGAAGGTAGCAATGAAACAAGAAATTATATTAAGAACATCGAAGATTGGTACAACAGTAAGGTAACTTTTAGTAATAATATCAAAAAGATAATAAGTGGACATGGTCAATTTAAAAGTTATCTTAAAAGAATAAACAAATTGGAAGATGATATGTGCGAATGCGGTCAGGGAACACAAAATAGTTACCATATAATGTATATGTGTAAAATGTTTGATATAGAAAGACTACAGCTAAGAAACGAATTACTCGACGAGAACGAACAATGGCCACTTATAAAATACAACATCTATGACAATAGAATATATAATGTAATAGAAAGCTTTGTTGACAAGGTATATATAATTGTCGAAACTATTAATGATGATTTCAGGGATTAATCTGTTTTAAGGTTTTAAGGTCTCAAGGTATTAATGTTTTAAGGTTTTAGGGTTATAAGATTTTAACACAGGTTTTAACACTGGGGACAAGTAAAGTAGCTGATGGCCCTGACAGGCGAGGCCAGTGGGGCGCCCAGTTTACTGGGCAAGGGCCCCGGTAGCGCCACGCTTGCTGGCAAGGTTGTCGGGGAACAGTGAAAAAAAACTTGTCTCTCGTTTTATTATATTTTTGGTTCTTTGTACCTAATACTCCATGTGGAGTTTATATTTTAATATGTGTTTTTATCAGTTAAAATTACGTTGTTTGTAATTGTAACCACAGGAGGAGCATGGTCTGGGTGGCAGCCTCCCCGTGGCTCCCCGTGTCAACTGACTCTGTCAGGCCAATAGTCACCGCTCCTCCTGCTGGAGATTCCCAAGCGTTTTAAACTTTTCTTGTATAAACGATTTTAACAAACTTTTACTTTTACTTTTATTTGCAGAATAAAAGTCTTTTAAAATGTTGTTACGTGGTTAATTATAAATGAATTTTGACATTTCAGTTTAAGCGTTGCCTTGGCAGAGTGGATTTTCTATAGTTAACAAATGACAAGTAACTAATAAATATACAAGCTTTAGAAATTCAAATCAATAATAATATATAGTAGAAAAAAGGAGACCCGGAAGGCCTTATAGGCTAAGTGGGTTAGAGTGTATTCACTCCCTTATGTCCTCTATTTACTTAGACTGTTTTTCACCGTCCATATGTTTGTGCTTGTGTTCTGAAAACTGTAATACCTTTTCCTGCGTTTTATCTATATGTACAGTAGGCATATCACTTCATAACTGATGCTACTTTTATAGGGTTACAAATTGTTCATCTTAGTTAATGTAAACTCAGTGTCATAGCTCATTGGTAAAACAAATTAGGAAAGTTACTAAAGCACTAGAACAATATGTAAAAATCATAGGCCAAAATGAAAACTTGGCATTTATCTTGTACACAAAGAATCAAGTGCCGAACACATCAATTTCACTGTCTATTATATTTATAAGTTAATAATATAACTGTAATTATTTTACAAATCACTTAAACTGCCTTAATGTTTTGATTAATGACAAGCTCTTGTTTTGTAATCAGCTGAACACTGAATGGGCTCAAGTTGAAGTTATTGACCTTATCAATGATGGCTCTGGACTGGGTTTTGGAATCATTGGAGGCCGCAGTACAGGAGTGGTCGTCAAGACTATACTGCCAGGCGGAGTTGCAGACAGAGTAAGTTTGATTCCTACTGAATATAACAATCCTGTAGTTTAATTACTTAGCAAGATCACAGTTTTGATCGTATTCAACTGACAGTCCTCAGTGCAAGGTGTTTGTGCGCAGGACAATCGATTACAAAGCGGAGACCACATCCTGCAAATTGGTGAAGTCAACTTACGTGGAATGGGCTCGGAGCAAGTGGCAGCTGTCCTACGACAATCGGGTAGTCATGTGAGATTGGTTGTCGCACGGCCAGTGGAACCTACTTCTCCAGATTACCAGGTACTACCACCACAGTATCCTAGTCAATTGAACACTCACCAAGTGCTCTCTGAGCACTCTAAATTATTGTACTTTATTTTGTCTCTTGTTGTTTCGTATTTTATAACTATCTTTCCATTTGTATAAACTAATTTACAGTTACTAATTTTTTAATAAAGGAGTTGTTTTGATGCTCTTCACAATTATGTTATGTAGCAAAATATTGGCACTTTACAGTGTGATTAATAGTTATGTTCATGATTTACTGATCAGTAATGTTTTGTTAAGTATCAATTATTATTGTGAGAACCAGTAAGTGATTCAAGTTTATGTCTTGAAATTAATGTAAATGATTAAACTTCTTAAAGTACATAGCTGGTACATGCCATTAGTTAATAGATGCCATTTATGTTGTGATAATTCATATAAATTTGATTTGAATTCATTAGATTGCATTAAAACTATTTGAAATGTTATTACACTTATAGACACAGTTGAATCACATTATGACCACCTGCTAGTATCCAGAGTAACCGCACTTTGCAGCACAGACAGCAGCTAAATGAGCGGGCAGTGACTCAGTCAGGTGCTGGTAGGTCTCCGTGGGTATATGGAGCCATGCTGTCTGCAGTGCATCCCACAATTGTTGAAGGGTGCCTGGCGGAGGAGACAGACGGTGAAAACAACGATCAAGGTGGTCCCACAGATGTTAAATTGGACTGAGATCAGGGCTGTTGGGGGGCCAGAGGAGAAGAACTTTGAAGTCTTGATAGTGCTCTTCAAGCCACTTGCGGACACTTCTAACCGTGTGGCAAGGCGCATTATCGTGCTGGAAGATTCCATCCTCCCGAGGAAAGACAGTCATTATGTTCAGGTGGACGTGATGGCCGAAGATGGATTCTTAACCAAATTAATCAAGAGTGCCTTCCACATGGATAATGGGACCTAGAGAATACCATGAGAACACTGCCCCACCGCCTTGTGTTTGTCCAGCAATGGATGCAGGGTGTCGGTTCTCTGACGTTTCTCGCCGGACACGCTGACAACCATCTGTTCTATGCAGCTGAAAATGTGACTCCTTGGAGAAGGCTACCCATCGCCAATCAGCAGTGTTCCAGTCGCCATACTGTCGAGCAAATTCCAGTCATCGCTGTTGATGCACCTGAGTTAGCATGGTTGAATTCACCCTCCTTCTACTCCAGAGCTCCATTCTCAGAAGGGCTCGGTGAACTGTTGTGGTAGATATGTGTCTGGATGTCCCCTGGTTCATTTGGACGGTGAGCTGTTCCACTGTAGCCTCTCGATTGGCCTTCACGCACCATCATTGTCGATGTTCACCTCGGACATCAATGGCGCATGGAGCTCTGCAGTTTCCGAATGGTTTTTCCCAATGGTGCCATTCGTCCACTCACGATACACCTTTACCACAGAGGCACGTGAACAGTTTACAAACATCGCTGTTTCCGAAATGCTGCCCCCCCTTTTCCCGACAGCTCATGATCATCCCTTTTTGCAACTCGGTTAAATGGCTTCCCTTACCGATGACAGCAGGAAGCGCGTACAGCCAGCCTGTCTGTCGCAATATATACCTGCTTCACCAGCCCATGTAATGGGGCGTACGTCATGAGCTACGCGCTGCAAGATGGCACTTCGAGCAGGTGGTCATAATAATGGGATTCGACTGTGTATATGGCTTTACTCTGGATTCAGTGGAAAATATCTACAGTAATTAGTAAATATTGACTAGGTCCACTAATAAAAAAATTATTTAAAATTTGATTATAATTTCCACATTACTGTCCATTCGAGTAGGTGGGGTACATTTTTACATTTCTAGGAAAGTAGCACTGCTTCAATGTATCCTTCTGCCACAGCTATTTTGTCAGTGAAGAAAATGTTTGTAAGCAAATATTATGAGTCCAATTGCACATTTGCATTTTCCTCATGTTTTTTCCTCTCATGGCAGGCACTGAAAGACTGGTGTTGACTAACTTCCGTCTAGTAATCAATGTAGGATGTTAAAGTTAGGTTGGCGTTCCAATGTGTTTAATTTTTGCAATGGCCAAGTAAGTTTCCTGGAGCTCTGTTAATTTTATTTTGAGTGTAATAAAGAGGGGCAGGGGTGGATTTAAGTTTAAATTCTGACGAGTGTGTCATTTTGAATTGCATATTGTTTTGATGGAGCAGTGGAAAATTTTGCTAATATGGAAATAACATTCAAATTATTATAACTTCAAAAGTTTTAACTTTGATGAAAGAACAAAACATTATACATATGTTCTGTTCATACAGGTGCAACAATAAACATACACCCACTCATTTACCAAAGTTAACTTTACACATGTTGGATCTACAATATAGGCCAAATAAACAAACATTATTATTATTATTATTACACTACAAATAAGGGTTGGAAGTGCAGCTTTTTTAGGCCACGTGCATTTCAAACATTGTAGTAAGTGTTTAGAAATATATTATTTACAAAACATGCTGTAGTTCGCAACCTCTTGAAGAAGTGTTTTTGNGTACAGCCAGCCTGTCTGTCGCAATATATACCTGCTTCACCAGCCCATGTAATGGGGCGTACGTCATGAGCTACGCGCTGCAAGATGGCACTTCGAGCAGGTGGTCATAATAATGGGATTCGACTGTGTACATGGCTTTATTCTGGATTCAGTGGAAAATATCTACAGTAATTAGTAAATATTGACTAGGTCCACTAATAAAAAAATTATTTAAAATTTGATTATAATTTCCACATTACTGTCCATTCGAGTAGGTGGGGTACATTTTTACATTTCTGCCACAGCTATTTTGTCAGTGAAGAAAATGTTTGTAAGCAAATATTATGAGTCCAATTGCACATTTGCATTTTCCTCATGTTTTTTCCTCTCATGGCAGGCACTGAAAGACTGGTGTTGACTAACTTCCGTCTAGTAATCAATGTAGGATGTTAAAGTTAGGTTGGCGTTCCAACGTGTTTAATTTTTGCAATGGCCAAGTAAGTTTCCTGGAGCTCTGTTAATTTTATTTTGACGGTAATAAAGAGGGGCAGGGGGGGATTTAAGTTTAAATTCTGACGAGTGTGTCATTTTGAATTGCATATTGTTTTGATGGAGCAGTGGAAAATTTCGCTAATATGGAAATAACATTCAAATTATTATAACTTCAAAAGTTTTAACTTTGATGAAAGAACAAAACATTATACATATGTTCTGTTCATACAGGTGCAACAATAAACATACACCCACTCATTTACCAAAGTTAACTTTACACATGTTGGATCTACAATATAGGCCAAATAAACAAACATTATTATTATTATTACACTACAAATAAGGGTTGGAAGTGCAGCTTTTTTAGGCCACGTGCATTTCAAGCATTGTAGTAAGTGTTTAGAAATATATTATTTACAAAACATGCTGTAGTTCGCAACCTCTTGAAGAAGTGTTTTTGTATGGAAAGTATGCACAATTACTTCATTAAATCACGTTTGTCTGTCACTGTTTTGAAATAATTTATTTGCAGAATTGTTTAGTAAACTCAACACTTCGCCCGTTTCCTGAAACCAACAAACTTAAACTTTGGAATCTAAATTATATTTGTGGCGCTTCATGGCAGATGGCAGTTAAGAAAAATTATTGGTCAAGCCATTTCACGAAGCAGTAAATGTGTGCCAATAATATTACATTTCACTCGAGGAAATGCATTAATAAAAATGCACCTACGCTACAACAAACTGTACTTAATGAAAGAAAATGCAAAAATAGTTAACTACAGATCAAATATTCTGACACCAGTAACGTACTCTCATAAACATAATGAGAAAGAGTACATGGACAATGCCGTTCTCTGGGCTGGAAACTTTTAACTGATTGTAAGTACCGGCTTGCTCAGTTATAATTGGTAAACTTCTTTTAAGCAAATTTGCTAAAAACCAATAAAAATTATGTATATTACTAAAAAAAATATAATTTCAACCATAAATGCTGTAAGTATAATTAAAATTTTAAATTACAATCTTTAGTTCTTAGTACTATTTTCTTCCATAGTCTTCATCAATATTGCCAAAATAACAATATACACCCCGCAGCAATTCATCAGCTGATACAACACTATGCAAATGAGAGAATTCACTGTTTACATGCTGTGCAGGTTGGTCACATTGTCTGTCATATTTGACCCCACATATATGAAATGGACAATAGTCTGATTGACTGACAAGTCCTCGTAGAATACACTTTATGTATGGTACAGGAGCTAAGATTTACCGACCTCTCACCAAAAGACGTAAATATGCACNCCTCGTAGAATACACTTTATGTATGGTACAGGAGCTAAGATTTACCGACCTCTCACCAAAAGACGTAAATATGCACAATATTAATTTTTTTTTTTTAAGCATTAATTAAAACCAGTCATTCTGAAAAAAAGAAAGTTCTTATAAGTTGTACCCACGTTTTGTTTTATGAGCCACTGAAGTTTTATCGCCCATAAAGTAAGAACATAACTGATATTTATTTGTAAAGGACTCTCCAGCATCGACATGTTTATCAAAGCAGGTATACTAGAGATGTCGGCCAGATGTGGCCATTGTTATGGGAAAACGCGTAATCCAAACTCTTGAATCTTAGTTCCTTTCGTTGCTAGAATAACTTTGAATGCAGTGGACAGTGCTAATAAAGTGAAAGTGTGTTAGTGAGCTTATTTAATTATAAAAATATACACATTTGTGGACATACTTTTTGATGCATGTACAGTACGTTTGTAAAGTTCCGTCTTTGATTGTTACAAGCGTATATTTAATAATATAGCAGCCTCTAAGGTTAGGCGCCATCTTGTAACGTTCGTCCGCTTATACTGCCGACTGTTTACTTGCCTCTGCTTGCTCGGGGTAGAAACACGAGACTCAGTACCATTGGATGTTCGTTGATTATGAAAGACAGTTCAAGTTCCAAGTTAGTTAGTTCTATATATTTATTTATCTTTTGAATGACAACAGTTCACAGATTAATTACCGGTAGGCAGAGTACGAACCGTTCTGAGATAAATTTACAGGTACCGAACAGCGTCACAGTGGTTTAACTGGCCCGAAGAATAAATAATTACTGCTACCTCCCACACCGGCTGAGAAATGAAATGAAATCAATCAATCTAGTTGCCGATGTGGGGGTTGCCGTCCTGCCCGAACGCGGCCTAGGCTATCATACTTCTGACTACTGCCCTCACGGGCGACGTGAAGTGAAGTAACTCTGACGACTGCTTTAACAAGACTCCTCTCACGACTGCTCTGACTGCCTGAATACGACTCGTACAAGACTTCAATAATACTCTCTCGAAGGCGCCAGCCAGACGCCTACATGCTGCCTATCGCACCCCCCTCTCCTGTGATAAGGGCCTGGCATCCGGCAGCAGCGTGAGAACTGCGCTGTCACACGCTCAACCTGACATCGATACTGCTGCGCACTTTACCGATATCGTAACTGCGTCGCAGGAAACTAAAACTGTGCTGTCAACAAAAACGAACTTCTTCGCGGTCCACAAAAACTTGTTGACGCACTCACCTCCGGATAACGAACTTCTCGTATATCAAAACGGCGCCGGAGGAACTAATCTAACTAATGATGACGCGTTCCAAAAAACCACGATGTTTGAAATGATGAAACACAACCGGACTCCTGATAAACGAACACGAACAAACACGGGAAACGAGCCAACACGGCTTTACTGAAAACCCGTTAAAATTATTATGAAACTTTCCCGAGCTTCGTACACACGAAAGAATTCTACACCCAAGTCCCGAAAATTTAAGTATATTGCGTCATTACACGTTGTACGTAAGTACTCTTAATGTACGTAGCATTTTTGTGTGTCCTATCTGCTTTATAACATTTTCCGGCGTATATGTTTTTTTTTTTTTTTTACACCCACATTGGAGCACTTGAATCAGTCCATATACACTTAAGTCTTCAGGGTCTTTCGTTAGAAGACTCTTCATGTTAAGTTGATTATCTGATCTTGCGATCGAGACATTTCTGACAGAGGCCAGGATTTACAATTCCAGATGTGATCTGGAAAGGTGATTAGTAAAGTATGGATTGGGGATTCATGAATTTGTGAAATGTGTTTGGTCCGCGAGAGGTATTTTATTTCGCTCAAGTCCGCTGGCAAGCCAGTGAGGACCCCCGCTATTCGCCACCTGGGACGCGCCACGTGGGAGTATCACCTCTCCCCGTATTAACAATGCAACAGGCGTGTATATTATAGCATATTTAATTTCTGTTGTTCTCGTGAAATAGATTTAACAATTTCTGGTTACATTATTTCAAGCCTTGTAGGTCCATGACTATCCCTGTAGTATAGCGAGTATGTTGAGCATGTACTTTGAATGATTGTGTGTACAGGCACTTGGCAGCCATGCTTCGATTGTTCCAACCAAAATACTTGGTGATCCTGAGGAGCTGGACCGACATCTACTGCAGAATGGCTACACAGAGACATTTAACCCCCACCTACCTGTGCTAGATACTTATGACAGTCCATTCATATATGGCCAACAAGACTCCGATGTTGAGTTACATGTAAGCATATTGACAATGGATGCATTAAAAATGTTGCATTTACTGTGCACTGTTCTTCATTTTCGTCTTTTTTTTTTTCTCTTTCTAGTATGTTGTTTTAAGGGAAGGCAGGTACATAAAGAAATGTATAAAGGAGTTCTGTTATAATGTAAGAATTTAAAATAAATAGAAATGAGTATACAGTAATTGGATACATTAAAACAGTTTGATGCCGAGCCACATTTGTGACCCTTACGTAGACAACTTATTTTAAATTACTAATAAGATATTTAGTTATAATTTATGTAAAAATTGTGAAAAGAAAAAAAATTACGTCCGGTTTTATTATGATGATAGTAATTCAACGTTAATTAATTAATTATTTAATGATATGTTTATGAATGGATGACTGAATTGTAAAGATATTGCATTTGGGAATTTATTTATATTCTTCAAGTAATATTTATGTAGCCCAGTTGAAAACTTGTGAGGGGAACAAAATTTTACAAAATAAGCAGAATGAATTTTGATATCAAATGTTAAGGGCTAAAAATAAATATTGGTATTAATTTGGCAGTTTAAACATAAAAATGTATTATTGAAATAATTTGATCCACGTAATATGTGCAAGCAATATATTTATTGTGATTGATGTGATGTTTACAGGCAGACCCAAACTTAGCGGCGGATGTGGTCAGAAACGCAATGCCTATTGGACCAATCCCTCCCCTCCCCCTTCTCACTAGCACCCCTTCCCTTCCCGTGCTCACAATGGATCTGTCGGCACTCGATTCCCAAAGCCTACCAGAGATGGAGAAGTTTGTGGTTGAGCTGAAGAAAGACTACCATGGTATAGGCATCACAATTGCTGGCTATGTATGCGAGAAAGGTTAGCGAAGTTTATACAGTGCATTTTTATGGCTGCGACTAATTCATGTGTGTATATTTTTTCCTTTCTGATGTGCAATTTATTTTTCCTTGCTTGTAATTGCAGAAGAACTTTCTGGGATTTTTGTGAAGAGCATCAGTGAAGGCAGTGCTGCAGATTTGTGCNCTTGCTTGTAATTGCAGAAGAACTTTCTGGGATTTTTGTGAAGAGCATCAGTGAAGGCAGTGCTGCAGATTTGTGTAAGAAGATTCAAGTGAACGATAGAATAGTTGAGGTGAGATTTGAATGGATTATTTTTTAAATTATATTAGTTCAGGTGTATACTCAATTTAGAAAAAGTTAATTTAATTTGCTGAAAATTGCATTGAGTGTTGCAGTCAGTTTCCTCTAAATTGACTGCTTGTTTAAAATTGCTGTACACTTAGTCTTCCGTTAAAAATAATACTAAAACTGTAGGATATGTTTAGAAATAAATGTGAAATTGTAATATTTCATTTGTTGGTTGTAGCTTTATTACTTATAATTTTTAATCTGTAATATAAAGATAATCATTTCAGTGAAGCAAATTTAGGTAGAGTTTTCAGACTGTATAACAGGTTACAATAAGTCAAATTTATTTTACCACTAGTTTTTGTATTTGCACAGAATGGAGTTTGACATAAAACAATGTGAAGCATGTTTTTATCTGTCTTGTTTACTTTTATAGTGTCTTGTTTGACTATAAAATAATGCACCATATGTAAAAAATTAAAAAAGAATGATAATATTGAGGTAAATTTAGTGACATTAAATGTATATGAAATAGGGTACATTACACTGGCAACTTCGGTTCAAATTTTCCACGTGCCTTAAAATTTTTTTGGTCGCTCTGCATCAGTTCAAGAACCCTATAGAATAGGAATTTTTCCTGGAAAATCAGTTACACCTATATTGATTTCATCAAAATAATTACGCTGTATAATACTACCTGCTGAAGTATTATTCCCATGAGCACCTTTATTTTTCAAATTATCACACTCTCAAAATGTAATATTTTTGAACTTCTTTCTAAACAATCAAAAATGTTTCCTACTGGCTAACGTGTATGTGACGTAGTTGTACATTTTATGATTTCGCCAGTTTAGCATCAGCATGCGACCGTATTGTCGGCCAGTTGCGGTGGATTACAAAGAAACTTTTAAATAGGGGATGAAATTGTTTTTTGGGATTCTATGTTTCTTGCAAAATGTACTGATGGTTTGAATCTGTTCTTGCTTCAACTGTCGCCACATCCATTTATGTTTAAAATGTCATCGGCGTTTCAAAACACCATTATAGTACAGCATTAGGCAATGAATTTGAAATCATAGATAAATATTTCACCCAAGAATTTTACTCTCCCGAATAACCACTTTTCTTTTAGATTCTTGTCGTATTTTATTTTATTTTCTTGCAAACGCGTACGTACCTCTCAATTCTCGAAAACATCAAGCATTTTTGGGCACACTTGACAGACTTTCTATTTCCATCCAGATATTGGTGGTATCCCAGTATTTAGAAATTAGTCTTAAAAACTAAGCATAAGATTAAGTCACTGGGGATTAAATTAGCATGATACAGGTTTTGCTATTCAAGAAATGTTTGAAATGTAGGCCTATGTAACAGGTATAAGGAGAACCATATAGCCTAAAATTATGAAGCAATTTTCAAAGATAGTATTATTAGTAGGGTCTAGAAATTTTCACGAACTCAAAATACTGAGACATTATGTTTCATTCCTCGAAATTCTGTAACAATTCCAGTTTTCACGAAATACATATAAACAAAATTGCTTGTTTAAGTGTATCTAAAATCACAGTGCGAGCTTCTTTTACCATGAAAATTCTTAGAAACATTAAGTTTTACAATTTTTCCATTTATTCTTATACATCATTATTTCTCATTTACTTCACATACTTGCGAATAACAAAACTATTTGCGTGGCGATCATGTTGTTGACTATATAAAAGTAAACAAAAGTATACGTCACGAGAATGATTCATAAATCTACGTATTGGTAGCAAGATCAAAAGAACATCGTTGCACATACAATTGAATATATATATCAATCCGAATTGCTATGGTGCTAGTTCACGGGCAGAATCACGCCTACGTGTATTCTATTTATAAACTAACATCTCTAACCAAAAATGTTGGTGGTGTGATGGAAGTGAATAATACATATATATATATATATATATATAAAACACACATGAATAATTTGATTGTAGAATGTAATAATCACTCTCTAAACATTCGCGTGGTATTTGTAAATACTGCCGATTTTACTTATCTTCTGTGCTTTGTGGTTAGATTCTTGAAAACTCAAATGCGGCATTTGCAACTATTAAGCGAGAATATAAATTGTAGTTGGCTGCTTACACCGCAAAACCAGTTAAGAATGCCAGAAATAGTATCTGTTTAGATTGTGCCTGGGAGTTGAATGTAAAGGTTTTTTTATATATTATAATCTGACTAAAGTGCAAAACTGCGATGTAAACATTGAGCGGGCTGGAAAAGAAACGTGCTTCAACACTGCCGTGCCAAATGCACAGTGATTTAGTGATTGTGGAGAACATAAAAATAAGACGACTGCATTGGAAGCAAATTTGTGTCATTTTCATATTGCCAAGAAAACAAAAACAAATAGGTTTCTGCCTCTACTTTGTAGAAACGTTTTTTTTCCTTTGTAAGGAGTATATTTATTTTATCAGTTATAAAATTAGCAGTGTTTTGAAATGAGGCTGTTGATTTGTGTTGGAGTAAGGATGTAATTAAAATATTATCATCTACAAATGAGCAAAAGCTGTATGTGGATGATTTAAAAATCTTGTAAAACTCAAACACTAGTGAATGTTCTTGGGCAGTTTTAAATGTCTCGATAAATTACAATATTTATCGCACAAAAATTACTGTGAAGTGACAATGTGTGTTACTTGACAAGCGTGCTCTTATAACTATGTCCTTTCATCCTTACCGTTAAATATTTTTTTAAAGTTTTCCACTTAAATACGTACTGATTAAAGGAATGAAAAACAAATTCTGTTTAGTTTGAGTGAAATCGTTCCAAAAACAACAAATTCATGTTTTAATAATAATGCATGCATTTTTTTGCTATAAAATTTGATGAAATTGAAATATTTTTTTTTTTTTACGAAATGGTGAAATTTTATTGACAAAATCAGCTTATTGTGTCTGACAAGGAATTTTTTTCCTATTTTAATGAAAAAGTGCATAACACATACCTGTGTTATAGTGTAAACCACATAAGTTTTTATGAAATGTAACATCAATTTCTCGTTGGCGGTACAGGCACCGCCTTTAAAATAAACATTATCATCATACGAATTAGGCCAGTGCAATTACAATAAGAAAATGACAAAATGAACTTCACACACAAAACATGCACTTTTGTCTCAGATTACTTAGTGTTTTACAGTTCTTACTACATTGGATATGCTTCCTGCGTTATTTTTTCTCTTGAAATATTTTCAGGTATCTTATCAGGAGTACATTTCATTGTATTTTTGCATAGTGGAACATGCAACACTTGCTGGTGTTCGGTCGTGCAGCAGCATCATTAAAATCCTCTGAAACAACAAAATGTAATAAAATTCCAAATGCACATGCCACTCACTAAAGTATCTGCATTTAAAGAACAACGTGTACAGTAATCTCACAGGCGCATCAACATGGCGGTGTCCGTTTTCCCCCACTTGAAATCGTAATCTGTTTTAAAATGCGTAAGTCTTAAAATTTATACTGTAATACTATAATGTAGTAGGCAGAAAAGAAAGTGGGGAAAATTCCTATTAGGTTCATGCCTTGTACACATACTCTACTTATCAGTAACCAAGATGAACAAATTACTTTGTGCTGTTTACACGAACAAACTCAATAATTCTTAACTCCTTGATTGAAAATAACATGGCAAGCATCCCATAAAACATGTTACAAATATTCTTACATTTTTTTGTGTTATATCAAACGATCTTACTTTCTTCAAAAATTGTACATGACGGTATTACATATTCTTTGATACAGTATTAACTAATCATTATACTTTATCTTTTTTGTTGGCATTTAAGTGATCTGAGTTCATCGATGAAGGTATATGTATGTCCCTCATGGGTTGTGATCTGCAGTGTTACAAACACTTCAAGGTGAACTATGGACTGTGGAAAGAATAATAATAAATTAAATTTTTAGGTTATACTGTAACCTTTCCCACATATCAAAAAAATTTTATTGCCCCTTGGAAAGTATAATGGTGTTTTTGCAGTACTTGTACGGTACTACCATATATTTTTATTTGTTGTGTTGTAACGTGAGTGTGGCTGACTCTTTCTCCCCAGTAGTGTTGCTCAGAAGTGACGTGTGTGTGTGTGTGTGTGTGTTCAGGTGGATGGACAGTCGCTGCAAGGCTACACGAACCACCAGGCGGTAGAGGTGCTGCGAAACACAGGCCAGGTGGTGACGCTGTGCCTGGAGAGGTACCTGCGAGGACCCAAGTACGAGCAGCTGCAGCAGGCCATTGCCAACAGNTCCCCCTCCGCCACGTCCCTGCCCCGCTATCCTGTCAGCACGGTGAGTAACGAGCACCCACGCATCACTGCTTTCACTGGTTTGTGGTTTGGTAAAGTCAGTCGTACTTTACAGTTGCATGCTGTCAAATTGTCAAAAGTTGTTTCGCCCAATGTAAGACGTCTGCAATCATGTTAGCTATGAAATATTGTCAGTGTCTTTTAATATAATGTTTTCTGGGGCTTTGTTCCAAGTTTCTCAAAATGTGGCTCCTGATTTAGAAATCACAATTACCGTATCATAATATTTCTAGCCTTTGCTATTTTAAGTTAAGGATAGTGTCTTAATTTTTTGTGAGAAAGCAATCATGAACATTCTTAGAGCTAATGTGATGTCGAGGTTACCTTTCTTATCATAAAACTCAATTTCAACATGACGATTGAGAAGAATTGTGGTCTTATTTATTGCAAACACGCATAACTTTTACACATCCATCCTTAAAAATTGTACGTAACATAAAAAACGTTGTCTTATGTTCGGGACGTTATTAAAAGCAGGTAATTGTGTAAGTACATGAAGGATTGAATTGTATAAGGGCTCATGTGCATTTTTATTGGAAAATTAGTTGTCGTGCACTACAATAACTACATACGTATCAGTTTCGCTCTCCCTCAGTACTTCTCTAGCTTGCATCACATTGCTCAAACATGTTATAGCCCTTCATTANACGTATCAGTTTCGCTCTCCCTCAGTACTTCTCTAGCTTGCATCACATTGCTCAAACATGTTATAGCCCTTCATTAATCTCCTGTAAAGTGTAAAATGCCTTCATAACAATAGTTTTCCTCAAAAAGTTCTGACGGCGGGGAACAAAGCGAGAAATATTTTTTGCAGATTTTGCCCTATAAAGCAACTATTTTAGTCATTGATGAAAATAGTCTAAACGTAAAAATGAAATGAATCTTTTTCATTTCAATGGTTAAAAAAATATTCTCTGTTGATTGCCTTATAGGAAATTTTCCTGCTTGAGGGTATTATGCATGTCATTGCGCAAGTTTCAAGAATCTACTGTGTGAAGTTTTGGCAGCTGTGATGAATCCTCTTAGGGAAAGCAGTAAAGCTCTCATCTATTACCTACTGTGAATAATCATCTAAATGTTTAATGTTCTGTCACACTCCTAGCCACATGCATCCTCTTGTTATTTTTCATTAATAATCCAGGCTGTAAAAATGTAAAAAAAAAATTTAGTTACTGTTATCACACACACACATTATACAATGTCTAGCAGATTGTTTTTTAAAACTCATCTCATAACGTATCAGTGATAACAGTTAAAATTTCCGGACTGCCGTCTAACTAAAAACTGTCTGCACACCTCTTCCAACTTTACTCAGGTGATTGTCGCCCAGATTACATGAACACAGTATATGTATTACGCTTCATTTAGATTTCCATTGAGTAAAACATTTAAAGTCATGAATTATATTTTAGCAGGGTGTTTCTTTATTTCTCGATATTAACTTTATTTCCTGGGTATTTCCATTTAACTATTATTTATCTTTATTTCCATTAACTGGAACACACATCGAGCAAAGTGGTGTTTTTCATTATTAGCCTAACCAAAGACAACTCTATTGCACCTGTTTTGTAAGAATTGTAGGTACTAAAGTTTCTTGCGCTCAAAAAATCCTTGAACGTCTAAGTAAATTGTTACAAATTGCAACGAGCAGAGAGTTAGTACTTACTTGTTAATGCTTTATATACGGACCACAAATGTAGAACCGATGTGAGGTACAGGCATGGTTTCAGGACGGGGAGGAGACTGAAATAGAGGTCGAGGGAGAATCCACCACTACCGTGGACTCGCTGGTGCTGGAGCAGGCTGTGGAGGCGATGAACCCCGACGTCATGTTGGAGGACGTGGAGTGCCTCATAGACACCAACTACACCGGCGAACTGAAGCCGTCTGTTGAGGAAGCCATCCGCACTAAGTGGAGCAGGGTCATGGGGCCTGATGTCGAGATAGTGGTGAGTTGTAGATTTTCTTTAAAAAAAATCATTATTTGCATTTTTATTATGTTCTGAATTTTTTCTCAACTTGTGTTACTCCACCCCCTAATNCGTATCAGTTTCGCTCTCCCTCAGTACTTCTCTAGCTTGCATCACATTGCTCAAACATGTTATAGCCCTTCATTACACTCCTGTGAAGTGTACAATGCCTTCATAACAATAGTTTTCCTCAAAAAGTTCTGACGGCGGGGAACAAAGCGAGAAATATTTTTTGCAGATTTTGCCCCATAAAGCACCTATTGTAATCATTGATGAAAATAGTCTAAACGTAAAAATGAAATGAATCTTTTTCATTTTGATGGTTAAAAAAATATTTTCTGTTGATTGCCTTCCAGGAAATTTTCCTGCTTGAGGGTATTATGCATGTCATTGCGCAAGTTTCAAGAGTCTGCTGTGTGAAGTTTTGGCAGCTCTTAGGGAAAGCAGTAAAGTTCATATATTACCTACTGTGAATAATCATCTAAATGTTTAATGTTCTGTCACACTCCTAGCCACATGCATCCTCTTGTTATTTTTCATTAATAATCCAGGCTGTAAAAATGTAAAAAAAAAATTTAGTTACTGTTATCACACACACACATTATACAATATCTAGCAGATTGTTTTTTAAAACTCATCTCATAACGTATCAGTGATAACAGTTAAAATTTCCGGACTGCCGTCTAACTAAAAACTGTCTGCACACCTTTTCCAACTTTACTCAGGTGATTGTCGCCCAGATTACATGAACACAATATATGTATTACGCTTCATTTAGATTTCCATTGAGTAAAACATTTAAAGTCATGAATTATATTTTAGCAGGGTGTTTCTTTATTTCTCGATATTAACTTTATTTCCTGGGTATTTCCATTAACTGGAACACACATCAAGCAAAGTGGTGTTGTTCATTATTAGCCTAACCAAAGACAACTCTATTGCACCTGTTTTGTAAGAATTGTAGGCACTAAAGTTTCTTGCGCTCAAAAAATCCTTGAACGTCTAAGTAAATTGTTACAAATTGCAACGAGCAGAGAGTTATTCACTTCACTACCACCAGAGTTAGTACTTACTTGTTTATGCTTTATATACGGACCACAAATGTAGAACCGATGTGAGGTACGGGCATGGTTTCAGGACGGGGAGGAGACTGAAATAGAGGTCGAGGGAGAATCCACCACTACCGTGGACTCGCTGGTGCTGGAGCAGGCTGTGGAGGCGATGAACCCCGACGTCATGTTGGAGGACGTGGAGTGCCTCATAGACACCGACTACACCGGCGAACTGAAGCCGTCTGTTGAGGAAGCCATCCGCACTAAGTGGAGCAGGGTCATGGGGCCTGATGTCGAGATAGTGGTGAGTTGTAGATTTCCTTTAAAAAAAATCATTATTTGCATTTTTATTATGTTCTGAATTTTTTCTCAACTTGTGTTACTCCACCCCCTAATAAGGAATGCTGTAGGGGGTTCAGGTTTAGGTGCAGGCATCTACGTTTCTAGAGGTTACTGAGATGGCGCTATGATTAAACCATTCGCCTGGAGTGCTTAGCATTGTACATAAAGTTCTTAGGAGACAGAGAACTGTAACTTTTGCTCTCGACCTTCTAAACCATTCCGTGAATTTGCATCATCCTCTACATACAAACCACACAGCAAAAATTTTAGAACCATTTTTTTAAAAATAATAAGAACTTTTTGCATTTGTTCTGAAAAATAATGATATCCGAATAGGTGAGACAGTTGCAAATATGTACAGTGGAAGCGTGCTTTAGCAAGTATGAGCTCTAACAATACATTTGCTGTAGTGATTATTTTTTAATCCACTGTCATGTTCTATATTAAATGCAAGGTTAATATACATGCTGTTTAAAACGAGTGACTCTTGTGTTCTTGCTCGCCTGGTGGGGCTACAGCTGCTGCTGCTAGCGTGCTTGTTCAGTATGCATCGGGACGGCGATAACGCAGCAATAAAAATTGTTTTTCGTTCTTCGTTTCAACAAGTGTGAGTCAGTTGTAACACTGCAGTACGGCACTGCACCTACTGTGCAGAGCATCCGACAGTGGCGTGAACAGTTTCAAGAGATCGGTTGTTTATGTAAGGGGAAGGCCACAGGTCGCCCCCGTGTGCCTATGAATCCGGCAGAGTTTTGTACGGAGTCCACACAAGTTCACTCATCACGGCAGCCGAGATCTGGCCATCTCCCATGTGACTGTCTGGCGTGTTTTGCGGCGATAATTGTTTTTGAAACCATACAGGATTCAAATGCTACAAGTACTTCGTGATGGTGATAAAGTTTTATGAATTCATTCTGTACATTCAGATGGATAATGAAAACTTTTGTTCATGTTTGATGTTCAGCGACGAGGCCACGTTCCATAATTGGAAAAATGCACCACCACAACGTACAAATATGGGAAACACATCTGCCAAATACAATAGTTGAGCATTAGGGAGACTCTCCAAAGCTGTGCGCAGTTTCCCAAGAGCGAGTGTACGGTCCATTCTTTTTTGTGGAAAACACAGTTACGGGAATGTCATATCTGGATATGTTGGAGATCTGGCTGTTTCCACAGTTACGAGAACATTCAGATAATTTCATTTTTGAACAGGACGGAGCACCACTGCACTGGCACCTGTATGTCGGAGAATTTCTCAACAATGAGCTTCCTGAACAATGGATCGGCCATAAGGGGCTTACGGATCGCTTATTGCACCACTGGCCTTCAAGGTCACCTGATCTCAGCATATGTAATTTTTTCTTGTGGGGATTTGTGAAAGACTCCATCTACGTGCCTTCCCTTCCAATAATTGTGGGCGAACTGCGATCCTGAATAGCAACTGCAGTGGCTGTGGTAACACCTGACATGTTTGCACGAGTATGGGACGAGTTTGACTACCCTACCATTTAGACGTATGCCGTGTGTCTGGTGGAGGGCACATAGAACATTTGTGAAAGGTAACTTAAAACTTAGTATAAAAGTTAACTTAAAACTTTGTATAAAAGGTAACTTAAAACTTTGTATAAAAGGTAACTTAAAACTTTGTATTCGTATATGTTAAATTTACCCAAATATTTTATGAGCACGCATGTAAAAGTTATAGCCTTGTGAAATGGGATTAATCTTTTTGAGACATGCTGTAGTATCACTCTTTTTATGAGACACTCATAATGGTAATATGACTCTGACCAGTTGACGACTGCTCCATTGCGGGCTAATGCAGCATCAAGTCTGCTCACTTTCAGCATGGACTACTAGCGCCTGACTGGAGTTTGTTTCTAGGCCACCTTGTAGGTCGGGCTGACATCTAAGGGCGGCCTTGGTGGACTCTTAGGTTTGTTGTGGCGCATCTACTTTACCCTTCCTTTCTCCTCATCGCTTGGAGGAAGGCATAGTTAGGGGTAGGTTTGGTTCAAAAATGCTACAGGGATCTCTCTGTGGCAACACACAAGTGTAGAAGTGTTCCCCTCCTGTAGAAGATTAGGATCAGTAGACAACTTTCTGTCCTCCAAACCTCTTCATCCGGCGGTGGATCGTACATAGGTGTATGAGAAGACTCAGTCTTATGTGTGCCAGGATCCTGGTTACTCACACCGCCCCTCCAGTTTCAACACCCAGCGGTGAATTGCAGTGGCATATTGGATTGTTGGGTGTGGTGACAGTAACATTGAATTAACCTGGCTGTGACCTAGTGATTGGTTCCCGGTACCGTGCTTGATCATTGTGTGTAAAGATATCCTGTGCAACCACGACAGGCAGAACAGCCACAGTACGAGGTACCAAGTTACGAAAGTGGCCCCTCCCTCCTGGGGGTGCAATCGTCCGCCGCAGGAATTGTCTTGTTTCTGTCTGAAAGTGTGTGTCTGGTTCCCCTATTCTTTGCCAAGAAGTCCCTGATGTGGTAGGTTACTGGGTTAAAGGCGGAAGTTGGCAGCAAGTTAATGAGTAGGGATGTCCTCTTTCCAATAAGTAGTCGAAATAAAGTGCTGCAAGGTTTATTTAGAATTAAGTGCTCTACGATGGGGAGCTTTACCCATCAGTATCTGCAACACCAAGCTCACTACACCTCTGTCATGTCTGACCTGCCCTCTCTCTCTCTCCCTCTCCCTCCCTTTTTCTCACACTAGCTCATTCTCTTGCTCTTGCTTACTGTCTCTCGCTCACTCTGTCTTGCTTGCTCCCTCCCTCATTCACTCACTCAATCACTCTCACTCACTCAATCACTCTCACTCACTCAATCACTCTCACTCACTCAATCACTCTCACTCACTCAATCACTCGCACTCACTCAATCACTCTCACTCACTCAATCACTCTCACTCACTCAATCTCACTCAATCACACTCACTCATTCAATCACTCAATCACTCTCACTCAATCACTCTCACTCAATCACTCTCACTCAATCACTCTCACTCAATCACTCTCACTCACTCAATAACTCACTCAGTCAATCACTCAATCAATCACTCAATCACTTGCTCACTCAGTCAATCACTCACGTCAGTAAATTACTCACTCTCACTCACTCAATCAGTTGCGCACTCAGTCACTCACTCTCTGCCTCATGCTTTCTCTCTCACTGATATACGTACTTTCTCTAGCTCTCTCACACTGATGCATGTGCACGCTCTCTCTCACACACTCATGCATCTGCATGCTCTCTCTCACACTCTCGTGCATCTGCATTCTCTCTCTCTCTCACACTCATGCATGTGCGTACTCTCTCTCACACTCGTGCATGTGCACACGCTCTCTCTTTATACTGCTCATCCGTAAGGGATGGTTGGCTAGTGGTTGAGTTGTTGACTTGAGATATTTGGATGGCTCTTAACAACAAGGTCTTCAGAGCCTATGAGGGTAAAATGAGGTAAGAATGGAGCAGCGCCGAATGCAAGGGCGGGGAAAGTGGTAGACCCCCTAGAAAGCCCGTTAACCAGCTTCGTCGTCTCCGGCACAATTCCCACTTGTGAAAATTCGGGCGTGATCTGACCGGGGATTGAACCCGGTTCGTCTTGCTGGGAGGCGAGTAGGCTAACCACTCAACCACCATGGCCTCTTGGCTAGAGGTGCAAACGGAGAAGTATTACAGTGTTTGTTGGAGATCTACGCGGGTGATGGCTGAAGAACAAATGGCATTTTGAGAATCTGCAACTCAATATATTATACCCATGTGGTGGTTGTCCCGAGGGTCAGGGTTGCGCGGGGATGATAAATAGCTCCTTGATACCTCCAATGCGGCAGCTGTGCGAGCTGCTTGCATTCGAGAGGGGGTGGTAATGGGTGACCAGGTTGTGAAATGGTAATTGGCAGTGGACAGGTGGTATCTACGCCTGCTTAGGGGCAAACCAACTCCTGTCCAT
The DNA here is from genome assembly GCA_002778355.1 of Clitarchus hookeri. Classification (NCBI taxonomy): domain Eukaryota; kingdom Metazoa; phylum Arthropoda; class Insecta; order Phasmatodea; family Phasmatidae; genus Clitarchus; species Clitarchus hookeri. The sequence continues at coordinate 109,881 of NQII01006414.1, forward strand.
TCCATCTAACGTCTTAGTTGCGGTGGGAGGGGTCCATGCGAGATGTGATAATGGCGACTAGGCTTATAGGTTAGATGGCATTCGTCAACTCTTCCTATGAGTTGAATCACTTTTTCATTTTTTGTTTTAAATGTTCAACGAAGAAAGGTTAAAAGAGTGTCAACTACTTTTCCTACTCTTGTTTACCCAAAAGGAAGGAATGTAGGAATGTCTCACCATGGAAACATAGGGGTGTACAAAACTATTGATCATGTGAGCAGCTACAACAGATAAGGTAGGAAACAATAAGGGAGTTTCAACATTGATTACTTTTCAAACGAGGACAGATAAAGGCAACTATTGTAGAAAATAAAAGTGTCCGTTACTGCCTGTAATTTTACTTGCAAAATGTTCATGCGTGTGTCGTGCAGCACGGAAGCTACTATTCCAGAGTAACTGGATAGCAATCTTGTTTGTCAGTGGTACAGCATACAGTAACAGCAGGCGTGTGGCAGTTTTAGTGCATGATGGGCCCCGGGTATGTTGTACATCCTTTAGTACTTGATTAGTATGCCCTTTTATCGCATAATTCTCACTTTTTATGTTGTAATTCGCTTTGAAAACTTGAGGTGCGACTTTTATGTGAATTTAGTTTTTGTGAAATACGTCTTTTTGGGCTGGGTTAAACCTCGTAATAGAGAAAAAAATGCACAGTAATGATTTTACTAAACACAAAACTATATGCAATAACATGTAAACACTTTTTAAAAATATGATTCACAATAAAAAATACAATCACTTTCCTTTAAAACTATTATGTTGTCATACTTTACATCAAAATCTCGAATGCAATAACTCGGCATACCTTAACCAGGATTACGTATCACTTGTACCCGACTTGAAGAAGAAACTGTTGTCCCCTGTGCTTGGCATCCTCAGAATTCTCACAGTTGCTCAGCCAGGTATTGTCTTCGACTCTGCCAGGTACATTAGAAATGCCCGTTTTTTTAAACTCTTGACATCAAGGTCACTGGGTATCAAGTTCCAACTAGCAATTATCCACTTCATACATTTTCTCAAAACAAAGGCTGCTTCAGTCTTCCTATGGGAATTAGTTCGTGTTCGCCACTTGTCCTGTATTCACTGTAAAGCCGACGCAAATTGTTTTCGTATGGTTTGTTCACACAAACGTCAAGTGGCTGCAAGGGTGAACGTAAATCCGCCAGGAATTTTACGCAACTCCCATCATGCCCTCACTTATGACTTTTCTTCGCGAGATGTCCGCTAAAATAGTCCAGTACTAACAGCGACAGCTGTTGTAGGGCCTCCGGATGATTTTTCCTAACACGCTTGACCTAGTCAACCATCGACTTTGCATCCATCCATCCTTTACCCTGAACTCTCATGTGCGTATTGCATAGACGATGTCCTTTTGGCTGCGTATGTGTGTGCATTTGTAATCTTCTTCTTCTTTAAACAACGGGACAGTTTCTTGCTGTCGCCAGTTATCACCAGCATTACACTACGCCGCAATTTTTCACTACCCATGATTTGTAACTTCGTCCCCCTGTATTTTTTTTTTTTTTTAAATTGTATAATTTTGTGGCATGTCAAAAGAAACGGGAGTCTGGTGTTTGGTCCACATTTTCAATTTGCAACAGCAAAAACAGAGTTTCCTGACATTTACAAATGACAAATCTGTGGCAATTCACCACTTTATCTTAATAAACATTGTTTATCATCTGAAGACGGGAGCAGATTGCAGCTACCAAATCGTCGTGACTTTTTACTGTTTTCATCTTGTTACTGTTTATTTAGCTCTCTGTGATTTTAAACTTGTGCTGTCCTTGGTGTTTTGTATTGTTCATTGTATGACTTGATCATTTTTTTTTATCCATTTATAAATTTGATGACTTTTTTTGCTGTTTTCTGTTTCACGTGTAAATTTCGCTGATGTTGTCTAGCCACATCTATGCTGTCTTTGTTGGGTTCATTTTCAGACTGGATCACTATAATTTGTTGATCCTTTTGTATGTCTACTTATTTTGACTTACTGCAGTGCAGTTTCCTTTCGTTTCTGTGGCACTCTTTGTCTAACTGGATATTATAGTCCCATATGCATGTTATGTATATTATCACATGTTTTTTGCATTCGTCTTTCTCATCCGTATATTGTGTGCTTCGTTTTTGGGTACTTTTTTTTCGTAGTTATCGTAGGCAATGAACATAAAATTCGAATTCAGAAAGATGGTCACTATAAATGGGGTTTGTATAGAGATATTCTACTGTGCACGTATTTTCGTTGCTGATCCGGGAAACTTGTAAAATTTTATAGCTTTCTGGTAATTAACAGAAAATGCTGTACACAAGATTGAAAATAAAATGCTTCCCAGACTTGGCTATCAGTTAACAAACCGTATTTATAAAATACTTCATTACTATTAGGGGAATCATAATTAAATTTTAACAGCTTTCCGTAACATGATTAAAAAAAAGCACAGTATTGTAGAGGATGTAGTGTAATAGACCTTACAGATTTGAAAATTAGATAAATAGCTCACAGTCCAGTCCAGTTTCCTGGAGCTACTTCAGTCCAAAAACAAATGGTCCCAAGTTTGTACACAAATGCTATACATAATAAAACAAGATCCTCCATGTTGTGGCACAATGTCAAGATGCTTGGCTGGCTGGCTGGCTGGAAGAACATCTGCAGCTGTTCAGGTGGATATCCACCTGGTAACTAGCAAGATGGGTGAGGTATTAGGGTAGCGGGTCGATGTATCCAGTGCAATAATTTTCACCAGGTTTGACTCCGAACCGGTTTTTAGGTTAGATAGGTCAAAGCCAAGCTTGTTACATATTTACTAACCTTAAATAAATTTAATACAAGTTTATCTGTATACATTAAATCTTATCTTCACACTTGGTTATTGTTCTATTCTTCAGTAGGTTAAATAAAACCTTTAATGAATTTTACCTGCATTGGTTGAATGAAGTTGCAAGTATTCAAAATGAAACCAAATACTGGAACCAATATTTAAATTGTAGAATTGATACCGGAACGGGAACTGATATTTTTTGTTATTCGACCCATTCCTAATTATTTTATTTTAGCCTTCAGAGTGCAGGAGAATATGCACGCTGTGTTTATTCGCAATATTTATTTAAAAAGGTGGTTGAAGGATAAAAAATGGCCCAAAGGAAAAAGTAACTAGGGCCTCAAAAGTGCTGGCTTTTCCGTGAACAGCCCGTGCCCTCCACCGTCCAGGTGTTTCTGTCTGGCGTGGCCTTAGCCTAGAGATGCACAAATTTGATTGCTCGACCTTTGAGCCTGGTGAAAGGCAGATGTGGTCTGGTGTTGCGATAGCAGGAGGTGGAATGAACAGGTGCGCGTGCCTTCTTCATGTAGTGCACGTGCATACGTGAGGAGTGACGGGAGAAGTGTTGTGTCAGACTATGAAAACACACACACATGCACGTATGCACACACACACACACATGTGCGTGCAATGCACACGCACGCACACCAGTGCAGCAGACCAGCATGTTTCCAAGTAAGCAGTTGCCTCACATGTTGCACACAGTTCATTTTGTTTCTCAAACTGCAATGTTGAGCCCACAAGGTCAGGGTCATGCCACTATTTATTGCACAAGGCTGTTTTTCATGTGACATTTGAACATTGGAAATGTTTCCATTTTGTTAGTCTTAATTTAGTAGTTTGTGAACTGTTCGTGCAGGCCATAACATGTTTAGTGATTCAAAAATGTAATGAAATTTTTGTGCTTAAAATTTGACATCTGATGCAATGGATGGTTGAGACATGATTAGTTTACATTAAAAAGTTCAGTGAAATAGTGTTAATTAAGTGTTGTGTTGTTTCTCTCAACACAGTATTTCTTCAATGTGTCGATGAAAGTAACTGTAGGTTTGTATGTAGGTGGCTCAACTGTGCAAGTTTGGAGAAGGTGGTGGCCTGGGTATCAGCCTGGAGGGTACTGTGGATGTCGAAGATGGACAGGAAGTGAGGCCACATCATTACATCCGTTCCATCTTGCCTGATGGACCAGTGGGTATTAACCGTCGCCTGCGATCTGGAGATGAGCTGCTCGAGGTTTGTTCTGAAAGGAATTTGTTCAACTATGTGATTACATTATTTACGCTCTGATGTGTGTGTGTTTGTCATTTTTCATGTATTTGACTTTTTTTTTTGTGTGTGTGTACTGGTTGTGCTGTGCATGGGGGTGTGTGCATAAATGCATGGATGTGTGTAGGAATGTACATGCACATGTGTACATTTATGTGCATGCACATGCATGCATGCACATGTGTGCGTGCATGCATGTGCTCTTTTTTTTTGCATGCTTTAGTTTTCTTTTTAGGAACATTATTTGTAGTTAGGCATTTTATTAATTTTGAACTCTTCCTCCGTAGTTTATCGGTGCATAAACTTGAATTGTAAAACCCATACTTCCACTTATAAACTGTAAATTTGAATACTTTTAACTTTCTGTTTGAAATTATATTTTTTTCACAGTTATATTATGATTCAAGTATTTTTTTCAGTTAGTTTAGTCAGTCTTTGCTGAATGTAAAACCTTAAGCCCTCAGCTTGGTATTTGATATTACATAATTTGTTTTATTAAAATTGTGAAAAGTTGAGAAGAAATAATAAAAGTAAAATGTACCACCACTTTTTTTTTCCTACCGTACAAATAGTTTCGCATTTTTAACAATTTAAAATTACTCATTGTATATAGTGTTTGTAGTCTTAGTTTTGAGGATGTTGAATTTTTATGAAGAATACCCTCTGCAGCTTCAATTAAATATGGTGAAAAATTATTACTTCTGTAATATCTATGCATGTTGTTCCACCTTACACACAACTGAAAATTAGTGCTACAGTCAATTGGCTACATTCTAATATGACAATGCATATTTAAAATACCAGGGGTCTGGCAATTGGAACAAGTCCTTAGTCTGTCTCATAATCCCCTCTCCTTTAAAAGATTTCTCTGTGCCTAATTTCACATTCCTAGGCTGAAATGCATCAAAACAG
>NQII01006415.1:0-83889 GCA_002778355.1 Clitarchus hookeri
CATTGACGACCTCAAAACGAGAATTACGGACGCCATCCAAACCGTAACACTGGATATGCTGACAAGAGTGTGGAATGTGGAACGAGTTTGACTATCGCGTAGATGTCGTTCGGGCCGCTCTTGGTGGTCACATTGCACATTTATGAAGATATGACAAACACACGTCACAGTTCCATGGTTCTTTTGATTGGACAACCAAGGTTATAGGTTGTTTGGTTTTCATATTATAGACTTTTANACGTCACAGTTCCATGGTTCTTTTGATTGGACAACCAAGGTTATAGGTTGTTTGGTTTTCATATTATAGACTTTTAAAGTTGGGGTATTATTTTATACTCATTCTGTAAATGCGAAGGGCGTAGTGGATGTGGGACAATTAACGAATGAGAAACATTGGCGGAACAATTAAATATATTGAAATGGTGCGACGGGTGTGTAGAAATTAGCCAAAGCGAAACATTGGCGGAGCAATTAAATATATTGGAATGTTGTGGTGGAGGTGTGGAAATTAGCCAAAGCGAAATGTTGGCGGAGTAATTAAATATATTGGTGCTTGTGAGGAGATTGGATGGAGTCAGTCGTCTGCTGGGTGTGGTGCCCTGGTGGTGTAGTGGTTAGACTACTCCCCTCCCAGCTAGGCAAACCGGATTTGAATCCCAGCGGAGCCACTCCCGGATTTTCGCATGTGAAAATTGTGCCGGACGATGCCGCTGTTGGACGGGTTTTCTCGGGAATCTCCCGTTTCCCCCACCCTTTTTTCCGGCGTTCCTCTATACTCACCTCTCTTCATCCTAATATGCTCTCAAGACCTCGATGTAAAGAGCTGCACAAATCGCTCTACTCCACAGCTAAAAGCCAATTGGATTGAGGTCAGGAGATCGGGCAGGCCGATGCACTGGACTGCGACGCCCTAGCCAACGTAACAACACAGTAAGATGCAATAGTGATACAGCTTACGACAATGTGAAAACTCCTGTATCTCAGCAACAACGATTTCTAGGATATTTTTTCATAAGACCATTTTTGCTTATTTTTATCTCAGGAATCACCTCCCGAGGTGTGGTACAATTGTTTAGATACATCCTGGTTATTTTCTGCTCTCCTGCAGAATTCCTATCTACAATTGCACTGCCAAATAATATTCAAAAAAACAGAAGAGCAACCACCTGTTATATCTCGAACTCCAGCTGCGCACGCCACCAAAATGGCGTCACGTGCCGCAACATGTCGCCAATCAGCGCCTGGTTAACTACTTTCAAGCCGGCAGCCTATAGCTAATAGCGAATCCTTGGCACACATGCAATAGCAACTCAGGCACTAACCGCTTTTCCAGAACCTTGCGCACTCAATCACCGAATGAGGGGTACGCCCACGCCAAAGTAACTGCCACGCCATTAGACTTCTGTAGAATTACTTGTTCTGTGTTACTGCAAACCCCCAGTGAGCCGTAGCTGTTCGAACAATACTTTGTTTAGTAATTGACACCGAACTTATTATTTAATCCGTCACAGAAATTCCAAATGTTGTACGTTATTGCACACGCCGCCCGCAAGCTTAGGTTAGAACTGACATTCCCCTCTGGTTTCCAGAAAAAAAGAACTTTCATCCCTGAATATGCAAAGGTATCGTCGGTTCACGATGTCTGGCGCAGTGTATCAGTTAATTCATTCGGCCCATGCAGTGTTTAATAATTATTTCGTGCTCCATTACGGGTTCACATCTCACCTCGTCTCACAGAACGTGCTGTTTTGAGCTACCTGCAGGTGTAAGTTTTTTAATATTTATAATTTACAAGGTCTGTAATGACTAATTTGAAAGCGTCATAAACTTGCCGTTCTATGAGTGATCAGTGTCCGGGACCACTAATGGGGGTCGGAAGAAAGTAGAACCGGTGCGTTTAGATTTTATTTCTCGGAATGGCTGGTAATTCTTCCAGCATCGAGTGGGCAGCAAGTTGCTGGTTAGTCCTCTAGGGCTTTATTAAAGGAATTTCCGCCGCCTCTCATACAAGCGCGTGACGTCGCTAACGACCTTCGACTTTCACCGACAGAAATGCTGTAATTTACCACGGCGACGTTGCATCCGCTTCGTCATTTGGATAATAGCGTCATCAAATTAATAGTAATTTTGCTTGAAGTCCCATCGTTTCACGCTTGTTAATGGAAGGGTACAAACTGGTTCGAACCCAAATTCACAGAGGTGATTGGAAGTTTTATGACCCCCCCCCCCTTTATTTTCACGCTTGCATTAAAAAATTTAACAACAGAAAATTGTTCGGTGTAGGTGAAACCTTTCTGAGAAATAAGGAAAGCTACCACACGAGAACTATTGATCCCGGCAGTGTATATGTTGCTCAGTGTCACTGAAATATAGGTTAATTTGTACTCTTTACCGCTTGCTGAGGCTCGATAATGCCAACCTTTGTAACACACTTGATAAAATGTACGCCAACCTTTGTAACACACTTGATAAAATGAAGGGTTTCAATAACCATTGCGCAGTTTCCCCTTACCATGACAAATTGTACTTTGCTAGTGTTGATGGAACTCCGTGCACTGAATTTTTTCTTTAATTTCCTTTAATCCGCCGAACTTAATGAAATAATTTCCGTAGAGGATACAAATATTAGCTTAACACACCGCACGTGGATTTTTTTCCAAAGAAATGCACAGTTCTTGATAGAAAAACAGGGCAATTAATTCCACTGCACCGGAAGAGCAGTTAAGGTATTTATATTTATTTCACCAGAACTAAAACTCCATACAATCCGCACGTACAAATAACGCTAAAATACCGATTCAGTTAAAATCAGAAACGACGAAGCGGATTCGTCTCCAAATCTAAACATATTAAGCACCCCGCCTGAGTCATGTGGAGATCTCTTGTCAGCAGTAGTTTTACAAAATTGCAAGTAATAATGCGGCTAGCTCTTTGCAAGAGCGTGTTTTTATTGCCTGCATTTAGTACGCAAGTGTTTCCTTTGCCAAAAAAGAGGGACGATTAGTACACCGGCTCCTCAAAAAAGACATCCAGGTTCAAACACAAGTATATTAGATTCCTGATTAGGGGCCGCAATGGTGTAGTGGTTAGAGTACTAGCCTCCCACCCAGACGAACAGGGTTCGGTTTCCGATGGTGTCGGTCCCGGATTTCTGCATGTGAGAATCATGCCGGACGATGCCTCTTGGGATGCCCTGTTTCCCCGCCCTTTCATTCCGACGCTACTCCATACTCACCTCGCTTCACCGTCGTCGGTCCTCAAGACCTCGACGTCAAGAGCCGTCAAAGTCTCTCCACCCACTCAACCACTCACTCACTTGCCAGACATCTTAAACTCTCTTAATAACGTTGCAGTGTACACATCCACAAAGTCACTACAAACGGCGCCAAAGTTAGCAATGAAGATGATCTTCTTTTCACGATGTTCTCATTAGCCAAAACAACATTCAGGAAAACTCTTGCAATAAAGGCAGATATACCACTTATAGGAAAGTAAGGGGATATACCACTCTTCTGCAGACTAACAGTGTCAGTGTTCAACAAGATCTGTACAAAATGAGGTATTCATATTCAGAAATCTTCCTTCGTTATATTTTAAAACATTTTATTTTTACTCTTAAAATCTAAATATTTTAAACTGAAATAAAACAGCTGAATATTCAGTTTCCTCGTAGAGAAATCATAGCAAAAAATTATATTCATATATAACTGGGGATTACGGACTCAATTCATAACTAACCTTCTTAAAATTAGGGGAAACGCCGCTACAAAAATACTGGCATGTGACTTACAACTTGAAAATTAACACACTACTGAACGGCAACCTCAATATTTCATGCCCTAACTCGAACAGAGTAACGCATTAAACATTGGTCGCATTTTATCTGTACACCGAGATTTCAAAGATTTTTTTGTGGTTTTATTTGAAAAAAAACTGTGATATTGCAATGTCTGCCACTGATACATTACTTCATACTAGTTTCAACATGGCTGACGTAGCATACAGGATGAATAACGAGGAGTTGCCGCCACTCACAGGGCTTATTCCTTACATAATTTGGAGCAAAATATGTCATATAAATGAGGGACACATTCCCAATACTAACAGAGTAATTCGGCAATCAGCATACCCAACCTACATTGGAAAGGAGTTTTCAACACCATTTCAGCATCAATGTGTGGTGTGGTGTCCTACACGATCAGCTCACTGCGCCATTCATTTTCCCGGAACGCTGGACCGGTGTGGTGTCCCTGCAAGTTTTGCGAGAAGAACCGCCGTTGTTATTTGTGGATATTCCGCATCTTCCATCACGATGGTGCGCCTCCTCACTTCCATCGCGATGTGGTTGAATACTTAAATGTGCATTTACCTGGAAGATGGGTAGGATGAGGCTATTTTCAACCCCAGCCTCCTCGATCGCCAGATGTATCACCACTAGCTCATTGCGTATGGGGGGTGGATGAAGGATATTGTTTACCAAAGGACTACACAAACACGCTAGGAACTACTTGCGCGTAGCATGCATGCCGCTACAGAAACCAAAGACAGCCACGTGCAGCTACGTAGAGCAACACGTGCGGTTCATAAGCGTCCGGCGAAGTGTATGGAAGTAGACGGAAACATTTGTAAACATCTTTTGTAAGTTTGTAAGACGTAATTATGATGCTCAACTGTAAATAATAAGGTCTGATAGTACATCACTGTTTTTACATCTGAAAGGGTTTATATTTTATTCGTAATTTTTCAAATGTTTCCAATAATTCTGTAAATATTGGGAATAGAACCCACATGTGCATGACAGATTTTGCTCCACATGATGCAAGGAGAAGTCCCAGTGAGTGACGGCAACTCCTCGTGAATCAATCTTTATACAGAAATAGAGTGCAACTATCATTATTAAAACCATTTGTAGAATTATCCCAAGTACGAAAATAGCTCTCAACTCCAAAATTAAGACATGTATTTTTAATTCTGAATGTATTCAAGTTAATTTTTTTAACTCATTGTTTACCACGCAATGCCTCAACCCATTCCCTAGTATTTATTTATTATTTCGAGGATATTTCAAGCAATGGTAGCAAGTAAAGAAACAGCTGTGTTGTGCGATCAACAGAAGGAACGGGCCAGTTCGTTGGGAATATATAGGGAAATGGCTTTTGCCCGCGAATTTGTCTGCGTGGAAAACGCGTTTCCGCTACAATATTATTTATGGTTTTAATAAGTTTGGAGTTGTTATTAGTAATCATCCATGTCAAAACGTAAGTTATGCTTTTTACAATACTTATTTGTAAACAATTTAATTAATATGTTTTCTCCATATGAAACATGAAACGCCATTTCACTGCTTTAGGGATGGCATTTTGAAAAAATCCTTCCTTATTGTCTGCGTACATTATATAATGAAAGTTTCCTTAAAATTTCATCCTTCTACAAATAATAGTTTGGGCTGGACGTTAATATGTCAGTCAGTGAGTCAGTTCTGCCTTATGTAAAAATATAGACAGAGTGGTCCACCTAAAGTGGACACCCCTAAAATTTCCGGAACAGTTGCAGATCACGAAATGCGGTTTTCGCTCAATGAAGTTACGTGCGGGGGCACGTAATTTGCAACAAAGTGACTATTCGTAACACGTATGTGGACAGAAATAATTAAACCACATATGATTTTACCCCTGGAAACATACAATTATTTCAACGGCATTTGAAAGTACGTGCAGGAGGAATTCAGTGATATAGCATATTCGGTAACACAGAAACGCCACGAAATAATGTGCAAATATGACTAAGTTAAGTGGGCTGGTAGCATGGGGTACTGGACGTGTACTTAAAGCTGTAAGCAACACGCGCCGTGACTCACCTTGGCGGGACCGCTTTCTTATAGCAGCGTAGCGCTTAACTTAGGGCAAAGGGCACGAGATGCGATTTTGGACAAAGAAGAGCACCGCAGCGGAGGGAAGGCTGGTAATGAGAGTGCAAGTCTGATATCAATACATTACATTTTATTCAGATACCAACGTAATTCAGGAGATTAGTTTCCTAGTCATTAATTGTACTGAGTGACGAGTAAGTACAGATACACAACAAAAATATACCAAACCATCCTAAGGTGAAATGCAATCGCATCCGCATGCATAGTACAAAAGGGCATTAGTTATGTTTGAAACGCTTCACATAAGGTCTTTTCGCAGCATGTGCTCGATGTGTTTACCATCGACAGCAATGCATATTTGTAAACGCACATGTAGCGAGCAATGAGGGGCCTAAATGTTTACTCTTGTAATGTCTCTGCAAGCTGCCACAGTGAGTTCCTGCGTATCTTCGGACGTCGTAGGAACCGTGTTGTACACCGTACCTTTCAGTGTTCGCCACAGAAAAAAATCGAGAGGTGTTTGGTGAGGGCAGCGAGCTGGCCATCTTACAAAACCAAAACGCCCTAACCACCGGTTTGGAAAAGTTTCTTGTAATACGTGCATCGCCAGCAGAGCAAAATTCGCGAGACAACCATCATTCTGAAACTACATATCACGAATTATGTCGAGTGGTATGACGTCAAGAAGTGCCGGTAAGGTCTCTCTGAGGAAATGGGCTTAAGTACAGCCGGTCATTGTCCTTTGAATGAAGCATGGTCCTATGACGTAGTCTCGAACGATTCCTCACAACACGTTCGCTTTCCAGTGTCGCTGATGCTTCATGTGCAGGACCTAACGTGGATTCTCCATCGCCCAATATTGCATATTTCATAAATTTTAGCGCCCATAATTTATGAAGGTCTCTTCATTCGTAAATAGTATGTTCTTCAGAAAATTGGTGTCATCCCTAACAGACATCAAGACAAACCTACCAAACTGAACACGCTGCTGGAAATCGCCTTCATGTAATGCCTGATGAAGTGCTACGTGCTATGGATGTAATTTCCGTTGGCGCGGTATCCGTAACACACTTGTTTTACTTATTCCTACGAACCTGGAAAGTTCTCGCTTACCCATTCGGGCGTTTGCATCGACACGTGCCAATACATCGTGTTGATGCGTCTCGCCAATAACAGTCTTTCGTCTCCCCCGCAGTGTGGAATTCCAATTACCTCGTGACAACAGACGTGTGCAAATTCTGCTTATCGTATTATTCCTGTCCATACACGTGTTTCGAATAGTTACTTTGAAGCAAATTACTTGCCTCCACACGTAATTTCATTTAAAGCTAAAACCGCATTTCGTGGTCTGCAACCGTTCCGGAAATTTTGGGGGTGTCCACGTTAGGCGAACCATCCTGTGTGTGTGTGTATATATATACACTGAAGAGCCAAAAAAACTGGTACACCTGCCTAATATAGTGTAGGGCCCTCGCGAGCACGCAGAAGTGCCGCAAGAAGATTTGGCATGGACTCGACTAATGTCAGAAGGTATGTAGAAGGAATTTCACACCATGAATCCTGCAGAGCAATCCATAAATCCATAGACGTGCGAGGCGGTGGAGATCTCTTCTGAACATCACGTTGCAAGGCATCCCAGATATGCTCAATAATGTTCATGTCTGGTGATTTAGGTGGACCAATGGAAGTGTCTGAAGTCAGAAGAATGTTCCTGGACACACTCGGTAGCAACTCTCTACGTGTGGGGTGTCGCATTGTACTGCTGGAATTGTCCACGTCCGTTGGAATGCACAATGGACATGAATGGGTGCAGGTGATCGGACAGGATGTTTATGTATCTGTAACCTGTCAGAGTCTTTTCTAGACGTATAAGGGGTCCCATTTCACGAGAACTGCACACGTCCCATGCCATAACAGAGCCTCCACGAGCTTGAACAGTCCCGTTGACATGTAGGATCAATGGATTCATGAGGATGTCTCCATACCCGTACACGTTCATCAGTCCGATACAATTGGAAACGAGACTCGTCAGACCAAGCAACGTGTTTCCAGTCATCGACAGTCCAATAGCGATGTTGGCGGGCCCAGGCGAGGCGTAAAGCTTTATGTCGTGCAGTCAACAACGGTACACGAGTGGGTCTTCGGCTCCGAAAGCCGATATCAATGATGGTCCGTTGAATAGTTTGCACGCTGGCACTTGTTGATGTCCCAGCATTGAAATTTGCGCCAATTTGAGAAAGGGTTGCAATGTCTGTCACCTTTAATGATTCTCGTCAGTCGTCGTTTGTCCCGTCATTTCACGATCTTTTTCCGGCCGCAACGATGTTGAAGATGTGATGTTTTACCGGATTCCCGATATTTACTGTACACTCGTGAAATGGTCGTACGCGAACATCCAAATTTTATCGCTACCTCGTAGATGCTATGTTCCATCTCTCGTGCGGCGACTATAATACCACGATCAAACTCACTTAAATCTTAATAACCTGCCATTGTAGCAGCAGTAAGCGATCTAGCTGCCGACCGCATCGCGTTACTCTTATTGGTTCCATACCTCTGTTATTTGCATACGCACGCCTCTACCAGTTTTTTTGGCTCTCCAGTGTATATAAATATATATATTTATTATTATAATAATACGAGGTTCCTATAAATATTATTGTCTGCTAAACTAAAAAAGATTTTTCTGCACCTAATTATTCAACTATTATACATCATGCATTCTACAAACTTGGTTCGTAATATACATACATAATGGGAGCACGAAATAAACAGTTTTGTGGAGGTCAAATAATTTTTGTTTTTTTATCCACAAAACTCTTTTGTCAGTACAGATCTCACACGAGATTTTGTGGCACCAAAAAAACATTTTTGTCATTTCAGTATTTAGTGGCAACCAGAAAGAGATTTTTGTAGTTACATAAATAAATTCATGTGTTGTTAGGCAATAGCATATTTGTTATTCGCAGAAAAAGTGTTACGATGCTGAAATCAATACTTATCACTGGGGCTCACAAAAGTTTTTTCCGGGTTGCTGTCTTTGGTAGGTAGGTAGATATGCTTTCAGAGCCAATAAACACGTAAATAATGATGTCTGGACCAGGAACCGAACCCACGCCTCACGAACGCAGGGTCAGTGTGTTACTACTGTGCCACCTCGCTGTGTGTTGCCGGCTTTAACTTGAGCATGCAAATACCAGAAATCTGTTATGTGACACACACGCCAAGGCATAAACATTTCACCTCACGGAAAAGTATTTATTTAAAATCGTTTTTGTGTAAAATTTATTTAGGAATAATATTAATGAATTATGCAAACCACGCCCAATTTCTTAGTAATTTTCCTCACGAACTGGTTCGCAACCTTAAGCAAGGTGCGAACATGGATAAATATGGCGTCGTAGCCACAGAGAAGGTGACCACTTGAAACACGCCAGCGTGCATGGGCGGAACATAACGGATGTAGATCTGTATTCTCAGCAAAACGTTTCTCTCTAGACTACGCGAATGATATTGATGCCGACGAAATATTTAGTGGTAGTCAGTACCTAGGCATTTGTTTCATTAAACAAACATTTAAGTGAGCACCAAGCGGTTAAGTATGTGTTAAACCACGTGTTATTATCCACAACTATTCGTTTTTTACCAGCAACTAAATTTCGACTTTGAAAGCATTTACCGATTATATTTTGTAGCCACTAACAAATGATTTCTTTCAGTCACATATATACTGAAATTAATGTTTTGGGAAATCCAACCAAACGTGGGTTTGTATATGGGCAACCAAATAAATAGTTTCTCTAACGAGATATTTTGTTGTGTACACAAAATATGAAATTGAACTAAGCTCACGTTGTTTAGCTAACAAAATATTCACTTGAACTAAACAAACCATGTTTTTACAGCCAAAATAATCTGCCTGACAACAAAAATATTTGATTGAATCAACCGTATTAATTTATTTGCCCATGTGAAAATACGTTTTCCCTCGGTGTATCGTAGGAGCTTAATTTTTTCGATGAAAATTTCGCCATCAACTACTAGTACATAGCCGTGGCGATTCAAATTTATTCCGTGAACACGTGTCCCAGAAGCGAATGCTTTTGCCATGCCCACATTTATCATATGAGGAGGCTAATAATTAATCAAAATCAGACTAACAAGGAGCGCATTCTAGAAGCCAAGAACGATCTACGTAGAGGAAAAAAAAGCCGCTTGACTGGCCTCTGAAAAGAATGGTCCGAGTTGAAAATGCCTTCAGCGTCCGACGAATAGAGGCGCGCTTTCAGCTACAGAGCACGCGGAAAAAGTTTCGGTGCAAACTTAGATCCAAAGCTGATAAAGCCCATTACATACGCAAAAGAAAAATTAACAAGCTAAAAATAGTATTTTAATAATTCTTTTTTATGTCGTGTTTAAGTAACTGACTTCTGACAGCTAGATTAATAATTATAAAATTGTGTTAACTGATTTTTTATAGAGAGGAACAAGATATTTTACCAAGTACCTGAACTAATCCAAACTTGTAATATTACATGAAGAAATTTTTTGCTGCATTATATGAATATCTCCAACCTTCAAATTAAGCGATACAGTGCACTGAAAAACAACACAGTTATTATTTTAGGGAAGTATTACACATTAACAAAAAATATATTATTAAAACCTTTTTTATGAAAACGTTTTTGGCTCATGTTTTAGGCTAGCGGATAAAGTCCTAAACCATTTTTGATCTTGTCATAATTTAATACTTGATATAGTCTCTTCACAGAACCTTCACACTTTTTGAATAAAACCTTCGAAAAATCTACCCGTGATGACGAGCTTTGATGTTTTCTAAATATGTCATGTATCACAATCGATTTAAATTTTTGTTAACAAAAAGTTTCTTTTTTTTTTTGGTTAAGTGAAAGTTACACTTATAGGCCTATGTTATCTATTAATAGTAATATTATGTTCATAATTAATAAAATTAAATTACTGAGAAACTAGGTGTACTGGTTAATCTATCGTAAGAAATATTTCTCATAGAAAATAGGTTCATATGAGTGCGCAAAAATGCGGTGCAACTTTAATTAGTTGTTATTTTCTAGACTTTTTAAAGCTTTGTTTGCATGAGGCGGAGGAATAAGCTGTAAGTAGAACTTTAGTAGGGTTTCAGAGAAGTCGGAAGTGACCACGAATGGACTAAAGATGAAATGTTTTTTAAGATTATAAAAACATAATAATTTCGGGTAACTTACTCCACGACAACTTCCTACCACGCACCCAACTTTATTTCAAATGGAGACTCAAAGATTATGTACAAGCAACCGGGTTCTTCATAAATAAAAGGATTAAAATTCAAGAATTCTAACATTTTTCGGGATGTAAAGCCTTCATTCTAAATTGGAATGTGAGTTTCAAATGTTGGCACCAAGCTGCTCCAGGCGACTGTCGGCATTTATTTTGACCCTGTAAATATATTTTCTTTCGAAGAAAAATTTTTATAACCATTTCGTAGATAAAACGGAGCAAAAATAACAACGCTCGCAAACCAGTGAGTATGGCTTGTGTGTATGTGTATTAGAATATAAACATAATATAGAAATGAAATCACCAATTTTCTTAGGGTATTTCGCGCTGCGAGAATTCCTAGGTTCGAATCTCGATTGTGGTGTGAATTGAAGTTAAGTTTTTGTGTAGCCTTCTGTAAAGTAGGGGTGATAATATTTAACGATTTAAAAATATATATAGTGCCTAGTATAAAATTCACTGGTACGAAAGTAGTTTGTGTAAATAATTTTCAATATGATTTTTTGAATTAGAATGTAAAATAGAAGCGAAACTGTAAAAAATGTATCTACTCAAAAGTTAAAGATTTGTAACTAGAGAAAGCATATGTAGTTAGGATCATAAATTATTATGGCGTTGAAAAATTTATTAACTTGTCATTTTCTGGAATACGCAAAACGTACTTAATGTAGGCCTTGACGCTTCTATCACTTTCTACACTGGGCCTGTGTATACCCATGTGTATAACTAGTAATTTTTACTTAAAAATATGCCAAATACCCTTACATAAACATAAAATGTGGTCCAGAATAAAAAAAAATTACGAATTTAATTAGAAATTTACAAGCAACCGAACTGATTTTTGTGTGAAATAGATGTAGCCTATCTGTGCTGTCGGGTCGATATGAAATGAAACAGATATTTACTTGGGCGAATTTCTCTAATTTGTGACTGAACATTTACACATTGTTTGTTTATTTGCGCTAACAAACCGGCAATGTCAATTTGCACACCCGCACACGGGTTAATTTTTGCTAACATCTGATCTGCATGTTCGCAGCAGGACGCACGCTCGGGTACCAACCGGCCACCCACAACTGAATATCCCTGGTTCGTTCTCGGCCCTGGCTTTTTAAAGATTCTACGAATAGTAAATTTCACGTGAGGCGTGTGTGAGAAAAAATATTATGAGGTTCCTCGAGCGAATACTACTTCCTTCCCAATTTACAGTCCACTGCTGTTCCAAACCCCCAGTTCGTCAAACCTAGCGCACCCATACGACTGGCAAAAGGACAGCTGAATCAACTCACCCCCAGCCTCCTATTTCCTTATTAGGGACCGCGGTTGCTGAGCGGGTAGATTGCTCGCCTCCCATTAAAGATAACCGGGTTTGATCACCAACCGGGTCACTACCGGGATTTGCACAAGCGGGAATCTCGCCGGACGATGCCGCTGGTCGACGGGTTTTCTCGGGATCTCACGTTTCCCCTCGCTCTTGCATTCCAGTGCTGCTCCCATCTCATCTCGTTTCACCCTCATCGGCTCTCAAGACCTCGTTGTTAAGAGCCGCGCAAATCTCTCAACTGTCGACACTCAATAATCT
This sequence comes from Clitarchus hookeri, assembly GCA_002778355.1. Classification (NCBI taxonomy): domain Eukaryota; kingdom Metazoa; phylum Arthropoda; class Insecta; order Phasmatodea; family Phasmatidae; genus Clitarchus; species Clitarchus hookeri. The sequence goes on from NQII01006415.1 coordinate 12,747, forward strand.
CCGTGTACATTGAGAGCCTACCGCTTACTACAGAAAGTTTCAGGACCACATCGGCTACCTAGCCAACACGGCAGTTCCCCAATAAGTTGATCTGGGTTCTATTCCCGACGGTTTCACAGCACAAGTTTCGCATGCGAGGGACGTGGTGAACTTTGTAGATGAGCAGCGAGTTTTCTCGGGATACTCCCATTTTTCTCCACTCTTGCATTCCGTCATTTCTCTAGCTCCATCTCAGTTCTCCCCATATTTAAAATCTATATCTCAAGTGCCCTAAAAAATTCATAACTCAAGAGTTTTATAAATTATTACATTTAAAAAACTATCACTTTAAACAGCCATGTCAAACTCGCGATCCACGGACTTATGCGGTCTCTGGCTCATGTATGTGTTGCCGCAGCTTATAACAGGGCAACATGTGGATTACAGCCCGCTTTCAGAGTCTTCGTAAATTAAACGTGATAATAAAGCGCACCGTAGCTATTTTGACGTTATACGTGTACAACAGAAAATAAAACAATCAGTTCGATGAATTTTCAAAATTATATTTGTGATTACTATTTCTATGGTCTAAGGTTCAACAAATACACTAACAAGTAAGCTTGCAGAAAAAAATTAGTGAACAGTGTTTTCTTCCTGGATGAACATTTAAAAAGTATAGTGAGATTTGCTTCGAGCCACAATATTTCACCAGATATTTCACCAACAAGAGATACCAGACTTGCACCGGTACTTTGTGCTTTCCTAATGACACGACTTTGTAGTACCTGTCTTTCGGAATTGTTTATATCGCATGTAATATTAATTTGTAATCACGTTTAGCTGTAAAATATAAAAAATGGTTCTATATTTTATTACAGTACAACAATACCAATTATAATTTTTCCGTGAGGATTACAAACCCGTTTGTGTTTGACATCCCTAACTTAAAACTCTCTAGGTAAAAGGATTTAAAAAAAATATATTATTATCTTTTGTGACGCTCGGGCTAAAAGCTTCAGGACAAGACACGACATGACAAGGTACAGGATAAGACAGAAGTGATACTGCACCGTCATAGTTGTTAAACTTAGTTGTGTATAATCGTATTGTTTTTGGCGCTGCAAGCTAATCACATCTTGCGTGTAACATACTTGTGTCAACCGAACCCCTGATTGCACTTCCCTACAAACATATTATTTTTTTGTGTTCGGTATTGTTCGCAATGACTGTACATGAACCAGACGTGTAAGCATATAGTTTGCATAGCCTCAGCAGGAAATATATCCTAGTTGTACTATACTTCACTTATTGGGTGTTGTGTTCGTGTTACGTACATTTGATAACATTGCTCTAGTTCGAATACAATTTATTCTATACCTGAGAATGTAGATATAAATATTTATTAATACACAATAGATGGTGTGGTTGATACTTCTTCGAAAGTGATTATTTCCTACTTTAGTTTCGCTCGCCTCCCCTTTGCTCGACATACAGTTGAAAAATAAAAAATAAAATATGTTCATTTTTCCTTTCTTTCAATTCTAATAAAAAAATTTACAGGAAATGGTAAGCAGCCATATTTCGCCGCACAGGTACTCTTAGTGACAAAGTCTATTATTTGTGCCAGTAAAAAAACTGAGCTCTTATAATCGCACATGAGACGAGAAAAATCATCCCTGTGGATGAAACACAACAAAATTCTTCTTGAAGCAATTTAGTCCTGACTGTGCAGGATTAAGTTCGGAGGTTATTTAGGGAGCCTGGCATCTCCAAACCCGACCTTCAGTGTTTTGCCAACTTTGTTATCTTGTCCGATGTCTAGACGTTTTTAAGTGCTAAAAGCAACCCAGATGCGCGCATCACGTATATCATCGCCTCGAGTGCAAATCTCTGATTTGTAGTGTAGTTGTTCCTCTATGAAACCTTCAGCTGTGACACAGTCATTTTACGACGCATTAATAAAGTTTTGGTGCCCATCTGTGTACTACTTTAAGTATGCTCTACCCGATATTTCGTATTTGAAAATAACTTTTGAAACACCCCATTCAGTGATTTGCACTTTAAAACAAATACCCACTACAGGTGAAAACAACAAACGAGACTAGCATTCGTGCGTCAGACGTTTCTTAAACGTTTTTCAGGGCCGCGGTGGTGTAGTCGTCAGAATACTCGCCTCTCGCCTAGGCGAACATGGGTTCGATTCCCGGCGGGGTCGCTCCCTAATTTTATAATGTGAGAGTCTTGCCGGACGGTGCCGCTGATCAGCAGGTTTTCTTTGGGATATCCTCTTTCCTCGGCCTTTACGTTCTTGCGCTGCTCCATGCTCACTTCACGCTCATCCGCTCTCAAGACATCGATGTTATGAGCCGCCCAAATCTTTTCCACTTCCACTTATATTTAAATGTTTTTCGTAAAATGACGCAGAAAATAAAAATGAAAATTTTTTTTATTAAAAGTTTGCCCTTCACATCTGTGGTTTTTTTTTAACGTACTTACATTTGTGTGAAGCATAGAAAAAATCATTTGTCTTTGTGTTGTAGCTTGTAACGGCAACACAAACTCTTCTACCCTATCCACGCAGTTGTGGTGCTATTCTTTTCCATTACAAAATTCCGCCCGTCATTCGATTTCTTATAACAAAAACCGACACATAGAAAAAATCCTTTCGTGGAACTTGCTGAAAACGTTTCACCTATTTTCTTACGCATAGCCGCCGTAATTTTTTTTGTCGGAATTCCCCCTTACCATCAAATTCTAACGCCTATCTCCGAAGACAATCTTTGTTAAAATAAAAAAAATCTGTAATTAATTCCTGAAAAATCTTTATTTCCTAGGTGACACAAATATTGTTTTTGACGTAGATGCATGTCATTTGCATTGTGAATTCACCATCATCACACACTCGTGTTGTCAATCTGTTAATTTGTTTAGCATTTTTAATTACAGATAACTATTTTTGATAGTAAAAAAGAGAATGCCCTCTGCAGATTATAGGCCGAGCTTGTTTGTCAACCGCTCCCCTTTTACAACCACTTATTTTAGCAGAAGGTACACTTAGCGCCGTAATTTCAACGGAAACTTGACACGCAAGCAAACGAAAAACAGCGAGGATCGTCCGAAGCCCGTCACCGCACTGGCCACTGCGGACTAGAGGCAGCTGTTGTGCTGCACGTCGTCAGTGTCGACTAAACAACGAGTCGATACTTACCGTCTGCTCGCAAAGCAACGCGGAAAAATNTGTGCTGCACGTCGTCAGTGTCGACTAAACAACGAGTCGATACTTACCGTCTGCTCGCAAAGCAACGCGGAAAAATTTCGATAACGAAACATGGAAGAACGAGTAATATCGATTTATTCGAAAAACAGTCGCGAGTTCGCGCACATCATGTAACGGTGTGAAACACGAACGGATAAAGACACGGACTTGGAATTTTCACGTACTTGTTGAGCGAAGTGAGACTCTTGCAAGAAAAATGGCAGGAATGCAATGAAATGTTTCACGATTTTTCGAGTGCGTCTGAGGAGCACGTTGCTCGACTCGCTTCGGCCGCGCTGTGACACCGCGAACTAGGCAACAGCGCACAGCCGCGATGGGCTACTGGTCCCAGCTGCTGGGAGGTTCGCCGACGATCCACTCTCCTTGAGCGGCCAGGAAGTTCTGCGCTTGTGGTACACCCGCACTGGGTGTACTCGTGGATCTTCCAGCGGTCACGCTATTACTTCATTGATGGGGAGCCCCCCCCCGAAATCCTTCCAAGTTACTTCCCGGGATAAGTGGTCGTGTATGGTTTCTGAGATACAACGCTTCGGAAAAAAAAAACATTCTCATTTGCTTTGGAGTGCCCTGAAATGGTGTTTCTAACGTGCCTGGTATTTTGAAAGTACTCAGCAGCCCTCGCGTGTGTTACTTTCGTAGATCAGCACATTGTATGAACGTTTAATGGTTTCGTAGAAGAAAAACACTCTACGTAGAACGCAGTTCAAGTGCCAGGCAGACGGGGGTCTTGAAGCTGTGACGGACTGCTCATGGCCTTCAATAGACGTCACAGTCACAACAAATGACGACGTATCCAGGAGATCGTGTGATCCAACCTGACCAGTGGCGTTGCGAATGTCTTCCATCACACAGCATTACCTTACTGTTATTTTTATGGCACGACCCTGGCTACCCTGTTTGCGTTTAGCCAGGCAGATAATGATGCGTAGAGCTTTAAAGGCTGTTCAAGAAAAAAAATATTGTTTTTCTAGATTTACGGTATACTTCACGGTTTCGGGACGCGTTGTCAATAATATATTGATTAAAATAGCAGATCATGCCAAATAATTAAATTTCTACGTGTATTTAAGCGCAAATATGAGAATTTTAACTTCAGGTATTTATTCTTAAAATTTTCAAATAAGGTAAAAGAACACAAGTTTTTGTTTCAGGTAGTGTTAAGTGAAGTCATAAGAATAGCATTTAGCTATTTCTTTGTTATCCGACACGTGGTTCACATGCAGTAAGTGGACCTCTAGCTATTTATGACATTAAATTTTATCTCAAAAGACAATATTAAAATGTGGCGAAATCCGCATAAACAAAAATTTCTAGAAATAATTTTTATGGCATTCCGAGCCTTAACCTAACGTATTACTTTGGTACAATTTTGAGATTTAAAAAATAACAAATACGTGTAATTTGAAAATTCTTAAAACTCGTTTCATTCTTTTTTGAAAAGTAATTTTCTTCCGCTGTCACACGTTTTCCCCGACTTTTATCTAATATCGCAACGAAAAAAGAACGCCATATGCCAAAAAGAATGTAGAAAATATTTGTAACCTCCTGAACGCCTACAATAGTCGACTGTGTGGTTCGCTATGGACCTCTCCTGCTGGACGGCCCGGTAAGCCTCGTGCACGATTGATCCGCCGAAATCAAAGGGCGGGATGAAGTTTTACCGTCCGGTCGGTCGGACTGTTCGGCGCGGGCGTTGTTTATTCGCGCTAATGATACAGCTGAAGCAAGCCTTGTGAAGGGAGTCGATGTGGGAAGGGAAGGGGGGAGAGGAGGCAGGCATTAATCAAACGTCGCGGGTCGCGCGGGAACAAATATCGACCCCGATATCGAAGCGCATTACCCCGTCATGTGGCGCCCGGGCGAAGTAAAAACGGCCCTGGCGTGGAAAAGGTGCGAGAAAGGTGGGGAAAGGGGCAGAGGAATTGGAAGCAGGGAGAGAGTTTATCTTTGGAGGAGGTTCGCCGGAAAGAAATACGTCAAGCTGGGGATGCCCGGAGGGCAATAACACCGGGACGCCATACATCATAGCGCTAATAACATTGTTTCTAGAGGCATTCATCACTGCCCGGGAACAATAGGGGCATGTGGGTGGATGGGGAGGTTTTTTCCCCCCTGGGGGATGTCATCCTCCTCCCCCCTGCCGTAGGGGGTTGTACAAACAGACGACAATCTGTTTCAAATCAGCTGTCCCACGTGCAGTGTCTGATCGCTACTCATTTATTTGTGTCGCTTGCTCGGAGTATTCGTCCGGGAGTGTGTACATAATGGCCGGGCCTTATCTGTCACGACGTGGGCCACGCAGTGAGGGGAAAGTGCAGACGAAAATTGGGGAATGCGCCTTGGTAAATGTATCCATCAATCATAGAAACTCTTGCTTGTAGGGCATGAAGTGTTGTCTGAGTCTGGGAGAGCTGCATTGCAGAGTGGTTGAAATACACGTTTCTCCGCCAAACTATCAAACGTGCGTCGAATGTGATGATCTACGAAAGGAACACACACTTCTGACGAGTGGCGTTGAGTAACTTCAAAACGTCACCCACGCTAGAAACGCCATTTCGGAGTACTGCAAACGACTAAACACGGCATTTTTAAAGCGCTGTACCTCAAAATATATGCATCTGATGCATTCAAAACTACTTAATGGCCCTGCACTGAACCTTCCTGCAAACTTTCCACCAATAATATGACAGGGCCACAACTGAAAGTCCCATAGGTACACGCGGTGCGACTAGAACGCTGCGTGCCAGGTCAGAGCCTTGCGCTTAGCGCCGATGCCACACTTGATGAGCTTTGTATTGTCGCCCTTATCGCTCCCGCCGCGCTTCTCGGCCTCAAGCCTTAAGAGACGAAAATAATTATAACTATGTCTCATACCGTCACATTGCACCTAACTGGTAAATGGTTCTTTACCAACGCGTGGGATTTTCACAGCAGTCTAAGTTGAAAGTGAAAATTTTTCCAGCGCAAGCTAATGTGATTCAACACGTTGTTGAATAGAATTGTGTGTTGAGAAACTAAACTTACATTATACAAAACAGTAGAATCAAACTCGTAACGCTTAAAACACCTCGATGACTGCCGTTGAATAGGTAGGCTAAGACGTTTCTCTATTACACATGAGGTTTGGCTTCCAATACAGGATAGGCATATTTGTTAATTTTAGAAATTAACTGTCGCTCTAATCAGCAATACTGTGTAAAAAAATAGGTTCCAATAGCCACCACAGAACATTTTTATCAATACAGAAATTCCCACAAGCGCAAATTCATATTTTATAAAAAATACTCACCCGCAGTTAGCGTAGTAATACTTGAGCTTACAAACTCCAAGTCCATTTAGTAAATAGAGTCCTCGAAGTTAATTGAGCATATCTTTAGCTTTACTTTGCATCTAGTTTTCTTAGTATTTTTTGGCTTTACGTAAAATCAATACTGTCATGGACCTGGATTTCAGTAATGCGTCGATCAAATCTGTGTTATTTTCAGCAGGGTAATATTTCTTTACGAACACGTGAATTCCCCTTCCAATGTGTATAACATCAGCAGAAACTAAACTTGTCAAGTCTTTTGCCTAGAAATTTAAACATCCCAATATTAGTAGAAAGTTAAGGCGGGGAACTTTATGTCCCTACATCGCTGTCATATTAATTGGGAGCTGACCAGTCCGCTGAGATACGCAAGTGGAAATGCACTGAAGGACACGTGGTAAACATCGTCCAATCCTAACGGGTTTTGCAACAAGAACTCTTCGTGTGTACATGACGTTTCGATCGCAAGTGGAACTACACCGGTCGCCTGCACGGGTCTACAGTTATTAGATCAAGTGTGTTAACACAGGTAGTCCGACAACACGACGAGTGCAGTTAGCTGTGCGATAACATTGCTCGTGTATTGCAGAGCGCGAATGCCTGGAAGATGACGGCGAGCACCAGTTGAACATTTAGGTGACCATGAGCGTGGCCGTATAGTGGGACTCCGAGGGCGTGGCCGGACGTTCCCCAGAATCGCCACACACTTGGGGTGTGACGTTATTAGTGGTCCATCGGTTGTGGAGAAGACGGGCGACAGATGGTTCCCACAGCCGCCCAGCCCTACCAGTGGCACCTCGCTGCCCCGATGAGGGCCCGCACAGAAAGATTGTCCGGGTCGCCTTGACTGACAGAACTGCAACCGCACGTGCACAGCCACAGTGGTCCCCCACATGTGCCCGCACGAACAATAGACAATCTATTGTTAGAGGTAGGTGTACGTTGTCATTCTCCTCTGGCGCGTTCACCCCTGACACATGCCCGTCGTCGTGAACGTCTCCTGTGGTGTCGGGAGAGAGTGAGCTGGAGACGCGAACACAGAGTAGTTTCTCGAATACTGATAAAAGGTGCTTTATTTATCGTGGACGAGATGAATCAAACATTCGTATCCCAGTGTTAAAATGTATGCAGCTGAACTATTGAACGCAGGTCATTTAAATTTGTTATGTTTTAAATACTTCAAAGCAATATTTTCTACGCGTCAAATTTATCATTGTTATCGACAATAAAATTATTTAAAACGCGATTATTTTTTAATTTAAATGAGTAACTTCAGCTAAGTCAGGTGAGTCTAATCGTGAATAATATAAAATGGACGAAATAATATTCATACTCTTAGCAAAGGAGGATCATGTTTTACTACTATTAGCTTGCAGACATGTTCGTTGACAAAGAAATCGAGTAAATATTTTCCCAGAAAAGTAAATTTTCTTCGACTCGACTCACATCATGCGAACACTTGTCTAAGTGGCACACATAAGAACATTTTTGTTATGTAATGGTTTATGTTTTACTAAAAATGAGTCTATTTAGCTCAAGAGGCGTTCACGATATTTAAAAATAGTTTCCCTAATGTTTTCAAGTTATAAGGTGCGCACTTTCAAGTTTCTATTAGATAACACGGTTTATGGGCACTAGACTTATATTAAGAAGAATTGTGACACAATTCAGTAAACAATGTCGTGTATCAATACAACTATTTAATAAGCTTAAATTATAAATATGGGTTTTATATAAAAACTAACTTAATTTCTATAAATTTGGCACACTTGGCTACAAAATTTTAGTTTTACGGTTGTAAAAATTTTACTAATTTTGATAAATAAATAAATACTTTAAAATACTTAGATTAATGAAGCCTTAAATACAGAAATTTCCTACGAACATCACACCGACAAAACTTTATATGTTAATGAGAAATAAATTTCTAGTATTTCCAAAGATGAACATTCATTTCGTAAATAACAGCAGTTGACATTGTTTTTTTTAACGGAACAGTTATAGTGTACAACGAGAGCCAGTTAATGATAAATTTTCCGACCAAACAAGTCTGAACTTGTTAAAATATCACTGGTCTACAAACGTCAACGTTAATAGCATATGGCAAAAATAAATCGCAATTAACGTTAAAGTTTCTTCATAGCGCGCAGCAGACGTAGTTAAGTTGCCGCAGACTGATTCCACTGGGGAACCACCAGCGTCAAGTCTGGTGATGGAGTCCGGATTGCAAGACGCATTTCACGTAGGGATTTCGTAAACGATTACATATAATTTACCTGTAAAAAATAAACTTTTCTAAATTTGTGATGATAGCTTAATTGCCGTGCCTTCAGTCACTGAAAATTGCCGTAATTTAGGCGTCGATCGTGCTTGAACCAACAAACGCAGTCCCTAAGTAACTCGGAGAACAATCCGAAATTAAGGACGGGGATGCGATTTGATGGCCCGAGTACCAGTAATTAAGTTGTCGTTATGTGGCGGCGAGTTGAAGGCCGTGACACGAGCGAGATAAAAGAAGCTGCGTTACGATCCTGATGATAGTAGAAGTGGAGAGGGGGTAAGTCGTGTTCGCGAGATAGTCAGGCCCTCACCGCGAGGCGTATTTCCGGGCCGCAGGGGTAATAACCGCAATTTGTTCTCCCGAAGAGCTACCTCCCACCGCCGTCTGCTGGCCACCCTGTTCCCCCACCCCTACCTCGCAGACCTGGCCGGGAAGTTTGTTTGCCGACGGCCACCCGTGTTGCATAACGCCCCTGTCTCTCTCGGGCCGGGAATCTCCGCGACGCCGAGCAGATATTGCACGCCCGCCGGAAACAGGTTCTGCAGGTTCTCCTCTGCCTTGCCTCGAGCCCGAGAAGGCGGGGATAGAATACAACTCGGCCGTTATCGCATCCGGCTCGCCTTGACGAAACGCGAAGCCCCCGCATTCCAAGCGGCGAAGTGCACCAGCAATTCATCTACCGCTTTGCCCTTGGCTAACGTTGATCCTTCCTTTCGAAATGGCGCCAACCCGCGTTATTATTTTTTCATTTGACGTTGATCCTGTAGCACGCGAGATTCCGTTCGGTGTGATGCATCAGCTGACCGAAAGTCACCTGTTCGACAGGCTGTAAATCTACCGTATGTTAGCCTAAATGTAGTCCTCCGACACGCAGTTGATATACAAAGTTCCCGGTGGAACCGGCGCTGGCCTCTCCTACCTCCCCTCCTGGTGGCCGAAGCCTCTAAAGGGCTATACCAGGAGCACTTATCTTTCTACACTTTACTGTATCCCCCACAAGTTAGATCTTACTCGGCTCTTTTACATGAATCTCACAGTACCACCGGGAAACTTTGCATTTTTGACACCACCATGCGTCCAAAAGGTATACTAAGAATTTACTCACACATTCTCTACCGCGTCTGCGCGTAGCCTTCTTTCACGTTTCAAATAAGCATGGTGGTATATCCCTTTATCAACTTTTCGCGGCTCAGTGCGTCCGGGCAGTGTCTGGGCTCAGGTTTGGGGGACAGACGGTACACCAGTACTGTCCCCCGCTCCCTTGCTCACCGGGCGTAAGGAGCAGTAACAAACCACACTGCAGTCTATCGTAACGATCTCATTTAATGCCGAAGGAAGAACGAGATCTGCCCGTTTTTAAGGGACTCAGGGCGCGTCGGGGCTGTCGCATTCATTCGCCATCTCGCATACCAATCAGAGATTTCTCTCTTACCATTTGTTTACCAGTATTCTCAATCCAGTTTCCTTCGCTTGGTCGTCATCGGTTTTGCCTGGAACAGTACAAGTACATATACANCAATCCAGTTTCCTTCGCTTGGTCGTCATCGGTTTTGCCTGGAACAGTACAAGTACATATACAGACACATGTCAAAATCGTGTTATGTCATATCCGTGTGTAAGGAATGCCGCCCAGACTGGACCTGATTATGGACTGGTGTGATATGGGGTACTTCCCAAAGCACACCTCAAAGGTACGCCTCCCGTATGTGCGGACGGCATCCTTAAAGATCCTAGATGGTTCGAAGGTTTCCCCACGCCTCCTTATCGTGAGAAACTGGAGGCTATGGAGGGCTTCCGTGTCCGTTGGTAGACCGACCTGGGCGACGGTCAGTCTATTGACGCACTCCATTCTTGGGAATAGGACCTTATCCCCTCCTTCCATGGATCTGACTAGAAGGGCAACAGCTGCTACTAGTATCGTAGGGTCTTCCAGTCTTGAAAGCTGGGAGCCTCGGATCACCTCTCCGTAAAGCTCCCAGGGTTNGGGCGACGGTCAGTCTATCGACGCACTCCATTCTTGGGAATAGGACCTTATCCCCTCCTTCCATGGATCTGACTAGAAGGGCAACAGCCGCTACTAGTATCGTAGGGTCTTCCAGTCTTGAAAGCTGGGAGCCTCGGATCACCTCTCCGTAAAGCTCCCAGGGTTCTTTGGGGTTTGCTCCCACAGGCCATGTCTGAACGGCAGCGTCCATGGTAGATCTGTTGGATGGCCACTGTAAAGTGACGAACTTGTTGTCAATCGAAGTTGTAAGACTGACAGACTGTTTTCTAAAATCATCCGAGACTTCTCTGTTAACTCTGGTTTCAGCTACATCTTCCACTTCGACTTTCACAGTGCAGATCTCTTCGTGAATCCTTTCTCTTTTCATGGCAGCTACCGNCAATCGAAGTTGATTCTGACTGTCTGACAAAAGATTTTAGTAGCGAGACTTCTCTGTTAACTCTGGTTTCAGCTATATCTTCCACTTCGACTTTCACAGTGCAGATCTCTTCGTGAATCCTTTCTCTTTTCATAGGAGCTACCGTTCTCCTGTGATTATCTCTCTTGAGCTTGCCCATATTCCTCGTGAGCATATTTAGCCCCTCCCTAACGAATAAAACCGGGCTCCATGAGCACGGCCATCCATCAGCTGGTTGTTCCTCTTCCAGTGTCATCTCAGGTATTTGTTCTATTTCATCGGGATCAGCAAGGTGCAGGACTGATCCAATTATTCTGGGTATTTGTGCCTGCGTCACAACAACATTGTCAGTTTTCTCCGTGTTATCAATTTCTATATCCATATCAGTATCTTCCATTTCATTCTTCAGCACGACAGTGGGGAAGAGGTGGGTTTTATCCATTTTCAGTTGTTGTTTCATCCGAGTCCAGATAGTAGACAATGCAGTTAGTAGACAGTAAACTGTTCGACAGACTAGCTGTGGCCGACAGCTATTTTGGAAGGTTAGCCGGCCGACATGCAGCCATTCGACATGCAGCTAACATACCGACAGCTGTCGTTAACACATCACCTGTTAGACATGCCAGCAAGACGACGGTCAGCTATTCGACAGGCAGCTGACAGACAGTCAGCTGTTATACAAGTCGGCAGACTAACAGGCAGCTTTTCAGAAGTCAGCTGTCAGACAGCTGTCCGACGGGGCAGCTGACCGACATTCGACTGTCCGATATGCGAATGTTCTACATGTTAGCTGAAAGATATGTGTCCGCTCGACATTGCAGCTAATAGACAATTATCCGACAGGTCAGTCGGCCTACAGGCAAGTTTGTCGCCTGACAAACGTGTAGCTATTGGACAGCCAGCTGACACAGTGGCGGCTGCACGAAATGCAGCTCATAGGCGGCTGTTTAGCATGCCACCTAACAGACGTGCAGCACTGCAGCAGATAGTCAGCTACTCGAAAGGCCAGCTGGCAGACAGGCAGCTGTCCGACATGCAGTTCACAGACTGGTGGCAGCTGTCCGACACATCAGCTTATCGAAATTCGCCTTTAAGATGATTCCGATAAATTACTTTTGGTCTACTAAATACAACCGCCGTCCGGAACCCAGTGGTGAAAACGAACGCTTGTTAGACAAGAGTTATACGAAAGGAAAAATAAAAAAAAATTTTTCGCGCTTTTTTAAAATCTTAAACATTTTATATTTAGTAAAAATTGTCTAGGAATGTCTAAGCAGTCATTAAATATACCTGCTTAAAAAATAAATTGAAGCCACAGTAATGTTTCTGCCCAGACACTGGTCATATATTACATACTAAAATATTCACATATGAGCAAAATAAAAATAAAAAACTACGTACAATAACAAATAAAACTATTCAATTCCAAATCGTTGTTACACATGATGAAACCCGTGCGCAACACATAGACTTGTGCCCATTTTCACACAAAATGTTTTGTACTCTGAGACAGTAAAGCATCTCTGTCTACTTCACCTGACAATTGTATGATATTAGAATTTATCCATATCAGGGATTTCTAACGTACACACTATGTCAGTTGTTTCTTCGTCTTGGAAAACACCACAAAAATGTCATTCCGTTGGCAGTAACCAGTATTTGAAAAAAATCACTGTGCATTTTCTTAGAACTATTCCTCTCTAGGTATGCTGGAGAACTTTCTTCCGGTTTTACAGTTCCAGTACTGGTTGAAGTAATATATATATTTTTAAATATTATTATTGCTGAAAATAAGCCCAGGGAATTACAACAATGTACAGAAGTTTCTCTTCAATGTCTCTTCTAACAGGTAAAGCTTATTTAGCTTTGAATTCTTTAATAAAATCTTTTTTAATACTTTGAATTTATCTGCATCGTAAGAAGCAACTTCGTGACTGTTGAACGTATGAACGGTACGACACGCTGCTGAGAACGGCAAAAACAAAAGCCCGTTTACGTCTTGGAACCTACAGGAATACTTTTTAAAAGTTTATAGGAAGATGGCCATTTCAAGAAAATAAGCCTGCACAGTTCCATTACTCGATGAAGATATTTTACTACACAAGTCACGTGTATAATCTTATGACATAATGCACCCTCAAGACTTGCCCTTAAGGCGTTGCAGCATTGCGGTCCGCGAGAACACCGTCGTATTGTAAGTAATTCCTCATGTTCAGAAATTCAGCGACTGTTGAATGATTCACCTTAGATAACACAGCGGTAGTTAGTAAACATATTGTGACACTCTTCTTTGTTTCTCAAACACAAATTTGACGACACACATTCGCCGCACGTCTATTGTTCCATCGTGCGAGACCCATGCGTGTTTTACCAACATACGTTTCCATAGTTTACACAAGCGCTACTCTACGAAGATGTCTTCTGAGATTGTTTCGAATACGTCTCAACAATTTCTACAAAGTTTCAATTTGTAATCTTAGCCAATGGTAGGCTGTGTTTACCGTGATAAATGCTTCCTTCAATTCTTCATTGAATTTACACCGAGGTTGTCCTGGTTTGACTTAAACAGTGGTTGAAAATGTTGGTTTTTGTTTTTTTAAGAAATCCCTTTCGTTTACATAGGTTTCGCCGTCTGAAGAAGCTTCAGAAACTGAACCTCGTTGTTGCTTATATTGTTGGTGACAGCATTTTCACAACAAATTTCGTACATTATTTTTTCAACATCTCGAAACTCAAGCACAAACCCACTCATAACCACACAAAAATATATAATAGCCTAAGGACTGTTTCGACAGTCATATCGAAACTTAGAACTTGGAATGGATACTTGCGATGTGGAAACAGGCCAGCAGGTCTTCCTATTATTAGCAGTATCCAGTAAAATGATAGTTTAAGGGTGGAGGTGGAAGGAATACGAGTGTGCTTGCCAAGAAAAATCTTGTCTGATGTCAGCAAGCCCAGTCTAACACTGCAGTTTAACTTGAACATAATTGTCATGAATGCAATGGTTTTTACAGAATCGCTTGCGCCGTCAACGCTGATTTCATGGCTCTTATTCATACGTATCACCTTGAAGTATTTTCCGCATTTGGTGCTCAGAAGCGCAGGGGCGATAAGGGCGGCACTGCCATGCGCATACAGTGCGCCATCACCGCTACGAACAAGATTCTGAAGTGACGTGCAGTGTTTGCGTCACGTTGCATGTGCCTATGACTTTAAGGCTCGGCCGCACCCCCTTGCAGAAATTATTCTTTTTCGTGTTATAATTTCAGTTTCGGAGGTATTTATGAAAATGTTCTACTGTAGAAAATTTACAATCTACCAGTTTTTAAAATAATTTTGTATCTTATTTCTACTGCTTGTTATTTCCTGCTTCCAAAAAGGCAGGAACTTATTCATAATATTTAAATATGTTCCTTACATTTACAACAGGGAGATAACAGAGAATTAAAATTACACACATAAATATTAAACAACTCGTAAAATGTAAATTTTCTATAACCGTACATCATCAGTAAATTATATGAATCCGAAATGATGACGCGAAAACGAAGAATTTCTGCAAAAGAGGTGAGGCGGAGTCTTATGAGGTGAGACTTCGTTTTGTTGGAAATTGTGGGTATAGGCTATTAACGGTTAAGAGAGCACTTTTGAAAGCCCTCTCATATCGAATAATATCTAATACAAATAATTTATTTTAAACAAAGACGTTAACTTGAGAGTGGCGTGGAATAAACATTACTGTGTTTATTACTTGCATGGATATATTCATTTAAAAAAGGTGATAAGAGAATAAAAAAAATTGTTTTAAGTTAAAAGTAACTAGGACCTCAAAAGTTCTCACTTTACCGTAAACAGCCTAATGCAATGTTCAATTCAGTCATATACCGCAGTTTCGCTTGTACCCGGATAGTAAGAGTGAAGATACAACAGTCTGAAGAAGCACTTTTCAACGATGTCGGAGGACTACAAAGCAATTTTATTGCATCCATGATATCTTCAACGTACGATTCAGTCATCGCCTGGGCTATACTTTCTCTTCGTAGGTAAACACACTGGGGAAACGTTTAATAATTTCGTTAAAAAAAGGTTTTTTAAACATGTTGTAACGAATTTCAAGCCTCGTGAATTAAATGTTGTTTTTCCCAAGAATTTGGTCCGCTAGAAACAACAGCCTGCATACAATCTGTGACATTAATAAACCACGCACCGTGTAAGAGAAATGCATAAAATGTGTACTTTATGGAGAACTTTTCTACAAATATGCATATAGGCATGTTATACAATAAAAGCAGAACTATCCTGATGAGTCCATCAAATACTTGTGTTGTTTTGAAGAAGGTTCCGTGATATTTTTCCCCCAACTATCCAGTGTCGAACAGAAAGCTACAGTAATCAATTACGCAGCTAATAGTATCAGATGGATTTATCAACTTGTACTAACCTAAAGTTAATGCGGCGACAGGACATAAACTCCTACAATAACTCAGCGTACCATAAACTCGCGGAAATATTATAATATGTACTGTAATGTTTTTGGTGGGTGTTAATAATAAAAACTAGGTAAAATAATAATATTTTGGCGTGGCAAACGAACGTGATAAATTTCATACAAACCGTTTTCAAAAATTAAAAAATATTTGTGATGTTAGTATTACTTAAAATTTCCATAATATAACATTGAATTAATATATACAGAGTAAACCCTTCAGTTTATGGTAAAGGTATTTTTTTTTAACTAAATTANAAAACTAGGTAAAATAATAATATTTTGGCGTGGCAAACGAACGTGATAAATTTCATACAAACCGTTTTCAAAAATTTAAAAATATTTGTGATGTTAGTATTACTTAAAATTTCCATAATATAACATTGAATTAATATATACAGAGTAAACCCTTCAGTTTATGGTAAAGGTATTTTTTTTTAACTAAATTACGTATGCATATAAATGTATACATGTATTGACAAATTTTCATTGTTTACTGTATCAGTGGTAGTTTCCAAATGAAAAAAAAATTGCATGTTACTTTTCTGTTTCTTCTTGTCTAAATTTAGCATATTTTACTTGTAAAGACAGGCTCATTATAAAGATGGAATGTCGGTATTTTTATATAAATGTATAACTTTTTAACCTCCAAACGTATTTTATACAATTTTGTAAGTATATGATGGCACTAACATCGTCACTGTGGAAGCATTCATATTGGCACATCTTCGATACCTATAAGATTCTAGACAAAAAAACTTCGTAGTACTTCATGAGCGTGTACCTCGCATATGTGCATGGAAGTGTAACGAGAAGTAATTACATACACATGCTTGTAATCACGTATCGCATTTCTTACTATACGGTAATTATGATCTTGTATTGCACCCACTGTAAAATGTGGTTATATATACACACACACTATCGGACCCGGCAGACGTTGTCCTGCTCGAACGTTGGCTTGCCTGCTATAAGCGGTCATATTTTTATTAATGTAAAAATTAATGTAACTGTCATATTTATATTAATGTAAAAAAAGTAAAATATATTGAAATTAATGTTTAATCTTAATACCAAAAGAAATAAAGTAAGTTTTGTTTTTATCTTAATGCGAGTTGATGAACAATGTTTTTCGTCAATCCCTGAGATATATAAATGAACAAACTTGATGGTTTGCCAACGCGAGAACACGCGACATATAATTGACCATGTGAGATGCACGGATTTTCTAGATCCAACCAACCAATGTACATTGTTTGGCCTTGTGACTTATAAGTAGTCTTTGTGAATGCCAAGCGAATTGGAAATTGCAGGCCTTTGAATGGAATGGGTGAGTCTGAAGGGATAATTGTGATCCGTGGCCGGAGAAAATCTTCATCTTGAAACTTGCCGTTCAAAATGGTGGGATCAAGAACATTGCCCATGATTTTTTATGACCAATTGCATGCCATTGCATAGCTTTAGTGCATTTAAATTCCGAAGCAAAATGATTGGTGTACCAATTTTTAATCGCAAGTTATGTGGTGACATTCCCGGTAAATCCAGTGAATTCAAGAATTCAACAGGATAGTTGACTGCTTCGTTAGGATCGACAACAGTGTCGATCGATTTGAACGACATCTCATTGCCAGGCAATGACTGTTGTATTTTGAAATTAATAGCGTCAACATCGATTTTTTTGTAGCCAAAATAGCTTCTTCACGTAGTCACGCATGATTAATGTAATTAGCGTGCAAATCTGGGAATACGCTTTCAGTTAAAGCATCTTTCGTGGCTACCATGTTGCAAAAATTGTCTTGCAATTTGATGCTTTGTGTATTTCCCTGCAATAAAATTTTTGCATTGCCAATGTTGAGCATTGTTCGGAGAATGACAGTGCCAATGGATCGTTTTGCAGTTGAACACGCATATTTATGGTAAGGCGTAATGTATTGACATTTCTCCATAGGTACGATTGTTTCAAACATGCTTTAATTTCGTCCGCATATGTATCGCGTGGGATGACTGCCTATGTCTGTCTGAAATCACCGGGCAGCAGCAGTAGAGCGCCACTGTAAAGTCTGGTATTATCGTTGAGATCTTTCATCGTTCTATCGAGAGCTTCAAGTGGATGCTTGTGGGCCATAGTGCATTTATCCCAGATGATAGTTTTGAATTTTTGCAAAACTTTAGCCATGCCGGAATGCTTCTTTATGTTGTACATTTCGTCTGGATTTGTGTGAACGTTCAATGGCCACTTGAGTGCCGAACGTGCAGTCCGTCCACCATCAAGCAAAGTCGCTGCAATGCCTGATGAAGCAATTGCCAATGCAATATGATTTTGTGATCGAATGCGCGCAATTATCAGTGAGATGAGGAATGTTTTGCCAGTGCCGCCTGGTGCATCCAAAAAAATGAATCCGCCTTGTTGTGCTGTAATTGACAAATTAATTCGATTATATATGTTAATTTGCTCAGTAGTGAGCAGTTGCTCATTATTTGCAACAACAGTAGTCAAAGAGGCCGCATCGAACTGTTGTTCGAGCTGAACATCGCTGTTAATGGTGTCTGTTGCTGGGTGGTTAGGCGATGACATACCTAAATGAATGGGTGGCATATTCGAAATGCGAATTCAAATATTCTCAATCTTTATTAACGCCTCGTTATATATTTCCGGCGAAAAATCGACATTGGGATCTTAATCAGCGGTCCTAATGCGAGGCAGAATGTCTTCGCTCATGGAATTTTTATATTTGTCCCAGAGAGTAGAAGCTTGCGACGGAAAACATGTTGTCAACAACATGGCAAATAATTAGCGAATTTGATGATGAGAGGAATTCAGTACTGCATCTGTAAGTGTGAGATCCCAATGGTTATCATCTTCCAGCAAATGCAATTCTCGACACGCATCGTGGTACGCGTCGTACGAAATACCATTGGCTGTTCGCAAGTATTGTAAGGACGTCGGTCCAGGAACGTTAACCAACAACAGACGCAAGAAGAAGCANGCTTGCGACGGAAAACATGTTGTCAACAACATGGCAAATAATTAGCGAATTTGATGATGAGAGGAATTCAGTACTGCATCTGTAAGTGTGAGATCCCAATGGTTATCATCTTCCAGCAAAAGCAATTCTCGACACGCATCGTGGTACGCGTCGTACGAAATACCATTGGCTGTTCGCAAGTATTGTAAGGACGTTGGTCCAGGAACGTTAACCAACAACAGACGCTAGAAGAAGGATTCGCGTTGTTTGGATGGACTGTGTATAATCGGCATAATGTATTTCCCATAAATATGCCATCGTATCCTTGGACTGGAACGCCTCGCTTTCGTGGTTCCCACTTCTATGACTGTTTATTTTACTTGGAAAATCGAGGCACATCAGTATACATTAATGTCTTTGCGAATTGACCGAAAATACCTGGTCGGATGCATAGTTCGAAAAACTCAGTTAGTGTGGTTTTTGAGCCAGTTAATGCTCATTGTATAGCAGTCTCTTCAGTGAAATAAACACGATGTTCATTTTCAAGGCGCACGGCCAAATGTAGAACAGCAGGGTCTCTGTTGTGTATTTTGAAAACTCAAAATACTCCAAACTGCTTCATTGCTGCTAATGTATCAGCCCATTTCATAACGTGTTATTTCGTGGTTATCATTTGAATTTTGAACAGCAAATACAGCCATATCACTGCCCTTATGACCGTATTTGCAAATGTATTTGATGGACTTCACCGAACTGCAGAACTCAATGTTTATGTGTGCTCTGTAGGTTTTGGACAGCAATGGCGAATACGGAACCACCCAGCGATTGTAAATGTCAACTGGATTTCCACCGTTTGACATATGCAATTGATATGATTAGCCACCATTGTCTGTGTCTCTACAACGATACAATGGATAAACATCGATATTAGTGACAGTATAGTTTATACACATTTTTGGGAAACGTTTCGTACATTTCCCATTGTCCATGCACGGTGCCGTCATGGTCAGATCACCGCATGGGCCATGGATCATGTTAGCAGTAACAATGTCAAACAACTCTTGATCGATATTCCGATCCGAAATTTCTGCTGAAATAATTTTAGCAATTTATTCTGGCCGTACTTTGTCGACCAACCAAATCAAAATATGTGCATGTGGCAAAACTCGTTTTTGCCATTCGACAGAATACAGCCAGCAACGTGTTTCGCTGAATCATAGAGATGTGTAATCAAGTCCATCAACGATTTTAATTTTTGTTTGAAGACACGTGCAGTGATATCATGGCGATGCATTGCTGTGTGACCTGGCAGTAACGAAATTTTAACTTCATCTCAGTTTGGATTGCACGTAAATGTAATGAACATATCTGGTCGTCCGTACGTGCAGACGAAAGTCATGGCGTCTTGAATATATTCTTGCATATGACGCGGACTACCAATATATGATAATGGAAGAATATATGCGTTACCGATGTCGTTATATTAGTTGTTTCATCTACGTTACTGACAATAGCTTCACGCAAATGAATGTATTCCTCAGAGCGCAGCTTCGCATGATAATACTTGATGTACCGTAATCGCTCGCTTTCAATTTTCGCATACATATAATCTATGTATTGATGAAACAGCTGGCGACATCGTAGCATGTTGTTGTCTTCATTTGCACGAATCATCAACCGACATGCGTAGAATTTCATCGCGCTCACTTTCTTGTTGGTTTCTGCACCTACAAAGTAAAAAT
This sequence comes from Clitarchus hookeri, assembly GCA_002778355.1. Lineage (NCBI taxonomy): Eukaryota > Metazoa > Arthropoda > Insecta > Phasmatodea > Phasmatidae > Clitarchus > Clitarchus hookeri. Next base: position 33,190 of record NQII01006415.1, read on the forward strand.
ATAAATAAGAAAAAATAAATTAATCGTACAGAAAAATATAAAATAAAATAATGTGTAGATTGTACTTGTCGCTGGATTTCTTTAATTGATGTTGAAATGATATCCATCTTCTCTTTCCCAATATATCAATGGATATTGCAAAGCGTCGTAAGAACGATAACTGTCTTGAATTGTCTGCACCGTGTTATCTCTGCGTTGGATCCGTATATGTCGACGTTTGTATGCGTTGCCACCATAACAACTGCAACTTCATTAACAGTTGGTGCATTATATCGGCCTGCGTGCTCTCCAGATGGTACTTTGTCTGTTNATGGATATTGCAAAGCGTCGTAAGAACGATGACTGTCTTGAATTGTCTGCACCGTGTTATCTCTGCGTTGGATCCGTATATGTCGACGTTTGTATGCGTTGCCACCATAACAACTGCAACTTCATTAACAGTTGGTGCATTGTATCGGCCTGCGAGCTCTCCAGATGGTACTTTGTCTGTTTTGATGACGATCATGTAGCTGTTGTTTTGCAGTTTGTTTGAAACAGTATTGAACAACTGGACCAACTGGTTGTGACATCGCAAAAACTGTTCAAAAGACGCCACAATTCCTTGCTCCTCCATCTGCTCTATGTGGTTGTATTAGCAGCGTGTGTNGCCTGCGTGCTCTCCAGATGGTACTTTGTCTGTTTTGATGACGATCATGTAGCTGTCGTTTTGCAGTTTGTTTGAAACAGTATTGAACAACTGGACCAACTGGTTGTGACATCGCAAAAACTGTTCAAAAGACGCCACAATTTCTTGCTCCTCCATCTGCTCTATGTGGTTGTATTAGCAGCGTGTGTTTATTTGTTGCTCCTCATCGCCCATGAAGTAGATTTCCAAGAATTTTGGATCTGCATCAGGCATTGACATTAAAGAACCAATTTGCTGATAAACTTAGCCCTGAATCTTAAACGTTGATTCAAAATTGCGGCCATCCGGATTCTGAAAGATTTTTGTTGCTCCAAATTATGTCATTTGGAAGCAAGAATTGAATTTCCGAATTTTACGCAAATACAATTTTGATTGAGGTGTGGCTCCAGCCAATAGTGTTTTCAATGGTTCTGGCGGTGAATTCAATGGTGGAAGTACAACTTTTCCAGACGCACAGCAGAAACTGGCTGATTCACCTTTGTATTTCAATGCATGGCAGTGTTGGATTTCTTTGTCCATAGCGCCGATGACAATTTGTGAATGTGACAAATAGTCGATGTCCGACTCATATTCGAACGCAAGGCGGAGAACTGATACACGTGTCAATGCGCGATGTACTTGCAGGCGCTGTCGTTCATGTGCTCTGTGTGCGTCGGTGGCTCGTTGACGCGCCTGTCTTTGACTCAATGCATTAGCTCGAAGGCGTTCGTTGCGTTGCTCTTGACTTTCATTTGCACGTGTGTTTGCAACCGGGTCTCTTAAATTTGCATTGTTCGGCAATTGATTTTCAGCCGTTCTATTTAGCNATGTACTTGCAGGCGCTGTCGTTCATGTGCTCTGTGTGCGTCGGTGGCTCGTTGACGCGCCTGTCTTTGTCTCAATGCATTAGCTCGAAGGCGTTCTGTGCGTTGCTCTTGACTTTCATTTGCACGTGTGTTTGCAACCGGGTCTCTTAAATTTGCATTGTTCGGCAATTGATTTTCAGCCGTTCTATTTAACCGACGGGTCTGGACTATTTATGAATTCCGTGTACGTCGACCAATATTTCCTCCTCGTCCACGAAGACGTGGCATTGTTCTGTAATAAAAACACAACACATACATATAAGTAACTTATNAACCGGGTCTCTTAAATTTGCATTGTTCGGCAATTGATTTTCAGCCGTTCTATTTAACCGACGGGTCTGGACTATTTATGAATTCCGTGTACGTCGACCAATTTTTCCTCCTCGTCCACGAAGACGTGGCATTGTTCTGTAATAAAAGCACAACACATACATATAAGTAACTTATATTAACATTTTATGAATGTTATCATTTCTTGAACAAAATTAAGTGTTGTTCAACAATCCGTAAATTTTGTATTTTCTGATATGCGAAATTTTTTAAAATATAACAAAAAAGTCAATTATTCATGAACTCATCGTTTTTTTTTTCATTTTAAAAATAGGGAAGAGGAGGAGGGGGGGTCGGAAATTTTGTGGTTATATGTTCTGATATGCGAAAATTTTTAAGAAAATGAAAAAAAAATTTCTGTCAAAAAATTAAAAACATTTCCTTGAACCCGATCGAAGCGCCACCTATCGGGTCCAATGGTGAATCTTAAACATCCAGGGACCCTCTCAAACACACACAAAAATTCTCATCAAAATCGGTCCAGCCGTTTAGGAGTTCAATGACATACACACGCACAGAAGAATTATACATTGAGGTGACAAAAGTCATGGGATAGTAATATGCAAATATACAGGTGGCAGTAGTATCGCGTACAAAATGTATAAATGGGTAGTGCATTGGTTGGGATTTCCTTTATAGTCTAAATGATTCATGTGAAAAGGTTTCTGACGTGATTATGGCCGCAAGACGGAAATTAACAGACTTTGAACGCGGAATGNAAATGATTCATGTGAAAAGGTTTCTGACGTGATTATGGCCGCAAGACGGAAATTAACAGACTTTGAACGCGGAATGGTAGTTGAAGCTAGTCGCATGGGACTTTCCATTTCGGAAATGGTTAGGGAATTCAACATTCCGAGATCCACAGTGTCAAGAGTGTGCCGAGAATACCTAATTTCAGGCATAACTTCCCACCATGGACAACGCAGTGGCCGACCGCCTGCACTTAATGACCGAGACCAACGACGTGTGCACAGAATGGCCAGTGTTAACAGACAAGCAATACTGCTAGAAATAACCGCAGGAATCAATGTCGGACGTACGACGGACGTGTCCGTTAGGACAGTGCGGCAAACTTTGGCTGTACTGGGCTATGCCAGCAGAAGACCGACTCGAGTGCCTTTACTAACAGCACGACATCGCCTGCAGCGCCTCTCCTGGGCTCGTGACCATATCGGTTGGACCCTAGACGACTGGAAAACCGTGGCTTGGTCAGATGAGTCCCGATTTCAGTTGGTAAGAGCTGATGGTAGGGTTCGAGTGTGGCGCAGACCCCACGAATCCATGGACCCAAGTTGTCAACAAGGAACTGTGCAAGCTGGTGGTGCCTCCATAATGGTGTGTGCTGTCTTTACATGGAATGGACTGGGTCCTCTGATCCAACTGAATCGATCATTGAATGGAAAGGGTTATGTTGAGCTACTTGGAGACCACTTGCAGCCATTCATGGACTTCACGTACCCAAACAACGATGGAATTTTTATGGATTACAATGCTCCATGTTACCGGGCCACAACTGTTCGCAATTGGTTTGAAGAACATTCTGGACAATTTCAGCGAATGATTTGACCACCATAATCACCCAAAATGAATACCATCAAACATTTTTGGAACATAATCAAGAAGTCAGTTCGTGCAAAAACTCATGCACCGGCAACAATTTCGCAATTATGGACGTCTATAGAGGCTGCATGGCTCAATATTTCTGCTGGGGACTTCCAACGACTTCAGAGTCCATGCCATGTCGAGTTCCTGCACTTCGATGAGCAAAAGGTGGTCCGACACGATATTAGAAGGTATCCCATGGGTTTTGTCGCCTCAGAGCAAAAAAAACTGGTACATCTGCCTAATATCGCGTAGGGCCCCCGCGAGCACGCAAAAGTGCCGCAAGACGGCATGGCATGGACTCGACTAATGTCTGAAGTTAGGCAGGAGGCATTGAAATCTGCGCCAATTTGAGAAAGGGTTGCACGTCTCTCACGTTTTATGATTCTCGTCAGTCGTCGTTTGTCCCGTTCGTTCACGATCTTTTTCCGGCCGCAGCGATGTCAAAGATTTGATGTTTTACCGGATTCTCGATATCACGGAACACTCGTTAAATCGTCGTACGTGAAAATCCATATTTTATCGCTACCTCGGAGATGCTATGTCCCATCTCTCGTGCGCCGACTATAACCCCACGTTCAAACTCACTTATTCTTGATAACCTGCCATTGTAGCAGCAGTAACCGATCTTATAACTTTGCAAGACCCTTGTTGTCTTATATAGTCGCTGCCGACCGTATCGCGTTACTCTAATTGGTTCTATACCTCTGTTATTTGCATACGCACGCCTGTACCAGTTTTTTTGGCTCTTCTATATATACATATATATATATATATATATACATACATACACACATAATGCAATTAAAGCAAAAGAAATCATTTTATTTTTACTTATATTACCTTACTAGTTTTAATTCACCTTTAAGACACGGAACTACCGTCACTGCGTTGTTGCCAACTTTACTAAGCGTAATACTGTAAATTTTTCCGTGTAAATACATGGCATTTTTCAAATGTTGATAACAAAAGTGGTAAGCAATTCGGGAGCCATTGTTAAAGGACATACACAAAGGTCGAAAATCAGTCCGCAACTCTTCACTGAAAACGGAAATGGCACGTGGTTTCCAAGCAGACCAAACACAAACACTGGTCATCATAAATCACAAGTAAAAATACGATTATCACTATAAATAACTCAGTCTTCACACACCACCACGGCACACTAAAATGATAGCACTAAGGCCATTTCACTCACGTGCACGAAGATAGATTACGATTACTTTATTTCTTTAAGAGTGGACGACAGGCTGGTAACTTAACAGAGACTGATCAAGCACGTTAAAATGATGCATTCTGCTCAGGTTCGTTATGCGTTGATGTCAGCTTCTACAGACCGATCTATCAACGTCGGGCCCTTTCACTCACGATCGTGACGCCCGTAACGGGTGCAGCCCTCATTGATCCAGTTGCGATAAGAACGGTAGTTGTTGGATCACGTATACGAGCGTTGTAAGGAGCGATACACGACGGGCGATGCGCAGTTTACATGGTTCCTACACCGCTGGCCATAAGAAAACACGCACGTGTTGTGCAGTCTCGCATTCTACACTCGAAACATGAAACAGTGAGAATCATGCCAAATCAGTAAAAACTAGCGAAAACCGAGCTACTGATNGCATTCTACACTCGAAACATGAAACAGTGAGAATCATGCCAAATCAGTAAAAACTAGCGAAAACCGAGCTACTGATAATCATTGTCAGTTAACTTATTAATTTGATGGCTAAATGTCACTGACTTTTTGGCGATTACCAACGAATGTCGAGAATTTCACTGCCGTAAGTCATTTGTCCCCAAGTTCCTTTGCTTCAGTTGGAAGTCAGCGGTAGCTAATCAACAGACATTCAGTAAATTTTAATCACTGAATAATATCACTCATTCGAGCTTCGAGTCTACAAACCTGAAAGTTCATTACACCTTCTCTCTACGTCCCGACAATAAATAATCTGCCTTGAGAAGATATTAGTTTACTGATGAAACCCCATGTTTAATAATTTTGCAGCTGTTATGTAAAATTCCTTAATTCCTTCCTGGTTTGCGAAAAATTAGATACGTGAGTAGTGTATATGTCAGCAATCATGTATACATGAATAAAAAAATGTTTCATCTTGTGTGAGAGGAAAATACTTACATAATATATGGCTTGATTTATGNCTTGTGTGAGAGGAAAATACTTACATAATATATGGCTTGATTTATGATGCACCGCATGTTTGCATTAAAAGAAACATAATAATTAATAAAGTTTGCCTTACGCATAACAATTACGTACGAATTAATACATCTGATTAAGGTTTACGTNAAACATAATAATTAATAAAGTTTGCCTTACGCATAACAATTACGTACGAATTAATACATCTGATTAAGGTTTACGTGTCAGAAGGATTAAGAGGATATTAACCAAACGTACGCGTGGAAACATCAAAGACGATTTTTAAGAAACGTACGAAAATTAATTACCTACAAACATTGGCACATGCATAAAAAGAGAACGGATAATCAACTCTGCCTAAATTGTTGTGCATCGCATCGTTGCGGCAACTTTTGCCTGTGTTCATAATATACAAACGCATGTTTTTCTGTTTACGCGCGAGTCGGTCATAGACGTAGAAATTATAAGAGGCTGCGTGTAACAAAGTGTTTTCTTGGCTGCTCCATGACGAAGCACGCATGTCCAATCGTCGGCGGAAAACGTAAGAAGACGGGACTCCACAGCGAACATTTTCCTGCAATGAAATACGCATTTCCGGTGCAGACGTGCGTTTGAGGACTTCACGCGAAGACTGACCGCCTCCAATCGTAGCCGAGAACACGCCCGGGTAATGGATCACGATATTTATGTTACTCCCGCGAGCTTGACGAGAATTTTAAAACTCTGGTTTTGCTGCGGGAGGCCGAAATGATTGAACGTGCGTTTCCTTTCTTCGGCGGCGGTCGTTTCGAACCGGCCGTTCCTTCCTTTCTGATTTGCGGCGTACTCGCCGGGCATAAATTACGCCGACGTAAATTTAAAACCCTCGTTCTTCCGCCCGTGCGCGAGGGGGTCTCGGGGAACGTGCGGTATTGATGGAGCGCCATTTATTTTTCTCTCCCGCGCCATCCGTGGTCACGTGTCCGTACGCGGCCAGGAGAGCAGATCGCAAATGCCCCGGCTTGTTTAAAAAAAAAAAAAATCCACCGGCTAGCGGGAACGTGACCACTCTAGATTCCGGCAGCGGAATGTGCGGCAATCAGCCCTGCTTATGTCTCCCCCCCCCCTCTTCCCGCCCTTTACGACCGGCAGAAAACCTACCCATATGCCGTCCCGAGCGCGAAAATTAATATCGCAGTCACGTCACGCGCCCGCTCACTACGTGATTTCCGCTTGCTGTTTTCCGGTGTCCGCTATTTATGGCATGCCGCCGCGATCCTCCTCCCGTGTTCTGATTCCTTCCATTTATTATTCCTACCTCCCCTCGTTCCCCTTCACGAGGCTCGTCCCCTCCCCTTTGTCGTTATTTGACCAATCGATTCTTCGAAAGCCGCCTGTGCTTACANCCCCTTCACGAGGCTCGTCCCCTCCCCTTTGTCGTTATTTGACCAATCGATTCTTCGAAAGCCGCCTGTGCTTACACCAATCACTTCCAAGACTCCTGCGTTTACAATCCAATTTATTTATATTTCCAGTGAGGGATTATGGGGAATTTGTCACATCGGGGCCTGGAACCGGAGCGTCAGAGCTGTTCGTGCTCTGTCATTCCAGTCGGATAGTGGCCATCTTGGATCCATGTGACCTTGATAATAACCTTTGACTTTGACCCCGGTGACTTTCTGCCTTGAAAACCCAATCAAATCCCAAAATTTGGAAAAAAAATTATAAAAAAATTAATTTTAATTAATAAAATTTATAAAAAATGTGTTATTAAAAAAATATTAATGTATTACTAAAATTTTAAAAAATTATTATTAAAAAAAATATTTAAAAACGTACAATTCCGAAGGTTATCTCCCCACCAAAAAAAAAACCCCAAAAGACGACTGATTCTAGCCAATTGCTATTGGCTGTTTAGTCGGCACGCGTCCACCCCCACCACTCCCCCTTCCAAACATTTAATTGCCTAATTACCTCACCCCCATACAACCGTCGTACACATCTATATCGGTGGTTTTTCGTTTGTCATTTGTTTATACATTGCTGGAGTTGGCCCTCTTGTATTTCACGTGTTCACATTTTCAACACCTAGGTGGTGCTAGTGTATTAACTAGCAAATTGCACGCCAGGTAGTGCTAGCTTCTCGATTTAGCTACCAGACAAGATGACGTTCTTTCTTACCTACGCTCAACACGCCATCTTGATTATTTTTGTTTGTCATTGGTTTATATATTCAACACCTAGGTGGAGATAGTGTATTAATTACTGATTTCGTAACCAGGCGAGCTGCCTATTTAGCCACCAAGACCAGCTCTATTTGTTTATGTTTTAAGTACAGGTGGTGTTGTCAGTGCCCTCCATATTGGATTCTATTTTCAACAAAAAGGTGGCTTTAGTTTCTCGATGTCACTGCCAGGCGAGATGCTGGTACCCGCTCATGTCGATTCCGTAGCAAAGTGAGCTGCCGGCACTCNTCTGTCGATTCCGTAGCAAAGTGAGCTGCCGGCACTCACATTTGATTCATAGACATAAACAACACATGTCATTTTTCAACCTAATTAAGAACTATTATTCCTATCAGCAGTATACCCACCAACATAATTTATTAAATCAATAATTTTTGTATGAAAANGGATTCTATTTTCAACAAAAAGGTGGCTTTAGTTTCTCGATGTCACTGCCAGGCGAGATGCTGGTACCCGCTCATGTCGATTCCGTAGCAAAGTGAGCTGCCGGCACTCACATTTCATTCATAGACATAAACAAAACATGTCATTTTTCAACATAATTAAGAACTATTATTCCTATCAGCAGTATACCCACCAACATAATTTATTAAATCAATAATTTTTGTATGAAAANTAATTAAGAACTATTATTCCTATCAGCAGTATACCCACCAACATAATTTATTAAATCAATAATTTTTGTATGAAAACTTAAATAAAGATCGATAAAAAAAAAGGTTTCGTTTACTGTTAATTAAATTACCATTGTAATTTGTATATATTTTGTTACCCCTCACCACACCACTTTATTCCGAACAATTATTCACCCTCGCTTAATCTGTTACCACTACCGCTCTGGTTTTCAGCATTGTACGCCAGAGCGTGCTGGTGTGGGGAAAGTATATAATGGGAACATTGCCAACCCTCGGCACAGTTTCTCGTCTGATGCCAGAGGTGACAGATCCCCTTCTCACACCTAGTCTTTTAGTATTCTGACTGGTAAGTTCAGATATTGAATTACAGCAGGTGCCGGGTTATTATCAAGCAAGCACGTTATTCGCATTTATTTTCCCGCGAAATTACAAATGTTCTTAAATTTCGAGTATCGGTTTGGGCTTTTTAGTCTCTGTAGTAATACATAACCTCATAAAATACGGTTCCAGAACATAGTTATTTTATTCATATATTTACAACTTATCTAAATTGCAAAGGCGTTAACTCAGAACCCGTGACGCTACTGTAACACTTCGTTTGCATTCACTTATTCTAGGACACAAAAAGTATGAATGTTTCAATAAAACAGATCAAGTGACATATAAAAGTGTTAAATGTGGCATGGCATTTTCTAGGTGCGATAACTTGCTGAGGCATGCAAAAATCTGCCTCGGNCATATAAAAGTGTTAAATGTGGCATGGCATTTTCTAGGTGCGATAACTTGCTGAGGCATGCAAAAATCTGCCTCGCTATGCCTGAAAAATGCAAGTAATTTGCTGATAACAAAGGAATCTTTGCGCTCAATATAGCGATTTTTTTTTAAGTTAGAACGAGCATATCATCCTGCATTACGTGTTGCGATCCATTTTTAATTTATATAGGTTTTTTACGCATAATTTTTTGCATTACATGTTACAATTTTGTGTGCAGTTTTTTTTTTTTTTTTTATTTTGACTTTCCCGAAACGAGGATGGCTCGTGAATATGAAAGCCCGATGTCGCGGATTTGATGCGACAGAAAATAGCGCATGCCCCTTCCTCTTATAATGAAGATATGTAAATATATTTTATTCTTGACTGTCTATTCTATACTCGTGAAACAGAAGTGTGATCTTATATTTTCTACGTGGCGTGCGAGCTAAAAAAAAATAATAAAAGTAAATTTTATATTATTTTGAGACGGAGTGAGATGCTAGGGCAAACGGGAACAAGTAAGGACTCGACCAAGAAACAATACCGGCATTTATCTGGAGTGATTTTCAAAAACGAAATTCGCGCAGGATGAGTTGAGAATTGAACCCGGGTCGCTCCCCCTCCCGAATATGGGTCTCCCGTGGTGTTTACATGTACGTGCAGATGTCTGTGTGTATTATCGTATGAGTTAAGGTTGACGTGAGTGAGAAATAAAACAGGCTGCTGGAGCGACAATCACCCTCGGCCGGCGTTTAGCTCACCAGCGATCAGTGCGCTAGGGCTAAGTCCAATTTAACACATGGAGCAGTGCGGCTGGACGAGTGCGCGAGCTCAGATTACGACTGCACGTGTCTCTCGTTTACTTCTGTAAGGGGGTTTCATATCCACTTATTAAGTACGCTCTTGTCGTAATCGTTTTTTTTTTAATTAACAGCCAAAGACGTGTCCGATGCCCAACAACCCACATACACACGGCACCCCGCCGCCGACCCAATTATTTCAATATGTGTCAGGGTGCACTTGTCTTAACAAACAGCCTGTGAGTTATGGGAGCCTAGGCTCCCGGTCTCACGTCATACAGGCCATTCGGTGGCATATGAGGGTTCGGCGGTTAATAGTTTAGTTAATGCGTCTATCCGTCTCGCTCGTAAAATTGGGATACNTCGGTGGCATATGAGGGTTCGGCGGTTAATAGTTTAGTTAATGCGTCTATCCGTCTCGCTCGTAAAATTGGGATACGTAGAGCTGTTTGTGTGTGCGTGTTTGTGTGTGTGTGTGTGCTTGACGTATGAGCGAGTTGATAATGTGCAATTTTTTTCTGATTTATTATTTTTACAGTACTTCAATTAATCTTTGGTATCACCGGAATAAATAAAAAATACAACATATGATTTTTATACAAAAAAAACGAAGGTGTAGTTNATTAATCTTTGGTATCACCGGAATAAATAAAAAATACAACATATGATTTTTATACAAAAAAAACGAAGGTGTAGTTTGAGCAAGCATTCATTTACGAAAAACAAAATTGCACAAATAATTAATTTCCTAGCATTCTAAAGGGATAAAAATAATTCTAAAATCTAATGGCTTCCGTAATGCACGGGCTACAATATGTTCTCATTTGTGTCTCACTTGTGAAGTCATTCCCTATATGAATGTCTCGACGAGGTCGACGGGTGGTAAATGAGAGCTGTATGCACGTGTGTTTGCTGGGGTTCGTATTGAGGTATAAATCTGCATGGTGGACTAGCATTTTAGGAATAAAACTGTGTTTTAGTTGCCGTAATTCGTAAAGAGTGCATACTATTGACACCTGCTGGCTTAGAGGCCGCACATATGCATACACATGTTCGCATGTCACTTTTCATTCGGCTAAAGTCACGTAGCAGTGTGGTGTGACTGCCGAGGAGGACGGGCGTGTTTTACCGCGGATCAGGTATATCTCTTAATAGAGCGAGCGCGTGGGAATGTATGCAAATACAGTAATTTTGTTTTCCGAAGGTNGCGGATCAGGTATATCTCTTAATAGAGCGAGCGCGTGGGAATGTATGCAAATACAGTAATTTTGTTTTCCGAAGGTAACAGTTTTTTTTTATTATTTTGTACTTGTGGCTGGTGTACCTCAACGCTACCGTCTTATCACGGTATATAAATTTGTTGCNACTGCCGAGGAGGACGGGCGTGTTTTACCGCGGATCAGGTATATCTCTTAATAGAGCGAGCGCGTGGGAATGTATGCAAATACAGTAATTTTGTTTTCCGAAGGTAACAGTTTTTTTTTATTATTTTGTACTTGTGGCTGGTGTACCTCAACGCTACCGTCTTATCACGGTATATAAATTTGTTGCCCGCAAAATTTACTACATGTATATTATTTGCGTGTATAAAGAGTTTTATATCCGGACACTGGGAGCTAGAAATATCGCTGCACGTGGAGTAACAATATGGATATTTATTCCCGCTCCCTAAATTTTCTAGCGTTCTGATTTTAGACTTGGGGAGAAATTTTTTTTTATTCTGAGTGTATATGCCCTGGTGAAGGGGAATTCATGGGATACTTCACTGTACATATCACTCACCGCGGAGGTAGCGATGTGATTGTAAATATGTTTTTGGGTTTTTCGAGCCATGCTTCCATTATATAAAGCTGCATAACGCATATGTACACGGCACAATAATTTTTTTCTAACATACTATTTTAAGAAATGTTTTGCTGATGGGTGGCAAGCGTGTTGTTTAGTGGGGAAAGGGCTCTCGGTGATTCATTTTTCGTTATTATTTACCCCGAAACACGGTATCTTGGCTTTCGATTCGAATACCTTCCTTTCGTTGAATGGGTCAGTTTAGCTGAGCTGCATTCGACCCATTGATAAAATTTTATTGGTGGTGTGTTTATGTGGAGAGCCAACAGCGATGTTTTCCCCCATTCAAGCTAAACATGTGCAAATATCATTTGAATACCTGCTTTCGTTATGGGGGCATAGATGTTTAGACTGTGATCGAATGCAGTTTGGTCCTCTACGAAACCATTGTCATTAACCAACCCAGACCCTACCATGACCCTTGGGCGTGCTGGCTGCTGGCACGATGGTGAATGCTCTCCCTTATTTCCTAGTTTTGTGGGAACTACACTCGTCAGCTTGGGTGAAGGAGACTATAAAAGCCGGTTTTTGACAGGTGAAGGTCCTACAGTTACGTAGGTTCTTGAATGTATCAGCAAGTTATCGCACGTAGCAAATGCCATGCCACATTTAACACTTTTACATGTCACTCCATGTGCTTTATTCTTACATTCATACTTTTCGTGTCCTAGAATACATTTACTGAATGCAAACGAAGTGTTACGGTAGCGTTTCGGGTTCTGAGTTAACGCCTTTGCCAATTAGAAAAGTGGTAAATATATAATTAAAAAAACGATGTTCTTGAACCGTTGAGGAATATGAGGTTATATATTCCTCCAGAGTTTAACAGGCCCAAACCAATACTCCAAATTTGATGAGCTAATTTGTAATTTCGCGGGAAAATATATGCGTATTACCTGCATACTTGAAAATATCCTGTGACCTGATGTAATTCAATATCTGAACTTACCAATTAGAATGCTAAACGACGAGGTGTGAGAAGGTGATCTGTCACCTCTGGCATCAGACGAGAAACTGTGCCGAGGGTTGGCATTGTTCCCATTATATACTTTCCCCACATCAGCACGCTCTGGCGGACAATGCTGAAAACATGAGCGGTAGTGGTAAAGCATTAAGCGAGGGTGAATAATTGTTTGGAATAAAGTGGTGTGGTGAGGGGTAACAGAATAAATACTCAATATGAACGTTAATTTAATTAAGAGTAAAACGAAACATTTCTTTGATCGGTCTTAATGAAAGTTTTTGATGAAAAAAATTATTGAATTAATAAATTATGTTGGTAGGTATACCGCTGAATGAATAAAATAACTTTTAAATAGGATGAAAAATTGGTTGGAGGTTTTTTATATTTGTGAAATATTTGTAAGTGCCGGCAGATCACTTAGCTACTGAATCGACAGAATGTACGCATATCGACATCTTGCCTCTCAGTGAAATCGTGAAACAAACTCCACCTATTTGCTGAAAATAGAATCTAAAATGGAGGGCACCGACAGCAACACCTTTACTTCAAAAACATAAACAATTATGGCGGCTGCTTGATGGCTAAATAGGCAGCTTGCCTGGTGACGAAATCAGTAATTGATGCACTAGCACCACCTAGGTGTTGAAAATATAAACAAATGACAAACTAAAAAACAAGATGGCGTGTTGAGCATAGGTAAGAAAGAATGCTATCCCGTCTGGTGGCTAAATCGAGACTTTAGCACCGCCTGGCGGGTAATTTCGTAATTAATACACGTATACCACAAAGGTGTTTAAAATTTAAACATATAAAAACCAAGAAGGCCACTTGTAGCAATGTATAAACAAATTACAAACGAAAACCCACTGATATGGCTGCACACGACGTAATGAGCAATGGCATGTGGATGGAGGAGGTGGGGTAATTGGGCAGTTAAATATATCGGAAGGGAGTGGTGCGAACGCGACTATTTGGTAGAACGAAGGTGAGTAATTGGAGGTGGGGGTGGGGTAATTGGGTAATTAAATATATTGGAAGAGGGAAAAGTGCGTGTGGAGGCCTGCCGATTAAACAGCCAATAGCAATTAGCGAGGGTCAGTTTTCTGTTGGATTGTTTCTGGTGGTTGAGGTGATGTGGAGGGAGGGACTTCAGTATTGTATATTTATTAAATTATTTTTCTAACATTTTTTATATAATTTTAATAATAAATTTTTTGTCAATTTTAATAACACTTTTTACTACAAATTTCTAATTAATTTTTATATTTTTATAAGTTTTTGAATTTTTTGTTATTTTATTGGAGTTTCCAGGTTAAAGGCCACCAGGGTCAATGTCAAAGGTCATCAGGGTCAAGGTCAAAGGTAAATGTGAAGGTCACTTGGCTCCAATATGTCCACCAGCCTACCGGAATGACAGAGCACGTACAGCTCCGACGTTCCGGTACCAGGTCCCGATGTGCCAATGTCTCCCTAATCCTTCTACTGTTCTTACTCATTTTATATCGCACTGGAGCACAATGAAATTCATAAAAACCAGATACATTTATACCTTCATTATTCCTCAACCCATCTACAACATTCTTTCTTTTTATTTATAGAATGTTAAATGCAGGTCGTATATATAGTCATCAAAACGTCTCAATTTGAAACAGTAGTAAGACATCCTTAGTTTGTATTTCTGCACATCGCACAGCCAGGGTCATATGCTCGGTTCCACATCGTCACCAGCCTTCTTCAACTATTCAAGGGTGATGCAGAGTTCCCTTGAGATGTTCGAACCTCCTTGGTCTAGTCACAGAGTACTAATGCTCCCGCTTATCTGGCGCTTGAACTGTGTGGCCAAGTGTATGAAGTTCTTGTTTTGCCCCGAAACTATTAAACGTGCGTATAATTTGCTGATCTAAGAAAATAACATACTCTTCAGACGAGGGCTGTTGAGTGCTTTCAAGAATTGACGCACACTAGAAACGCCATTTTAGAGTACTCAAAAATTGCTAAATTGTATTGTATTCGAAAGGGCTTATTAACGTTTCCCGTTAAGCCTGGCGGCTTATCAGAATACAACTTACAAATTAGCTTGTGGCCTAACAGAAACTACCACCCATGCCTTATCTGGAATTCTAACCCTGAACCTCTCGCACCGCAGACGGACGGTACACCGATCGACAATGCTACGGGAGGTCGATCCAATATGGCTAAAAAAAGCTTCTTCAAAGCACTTTTTCCCAAAATATGCGAGTCAGATCTATTTAAACTACTGAAGATCTCTGCACTGACTCTTCCTACTGACTTTCAATGAATAAAATAAATGGGTCGCAGCTGAAAGTCCCACAGGTATACGCAGTGTGACTAACACTGAGTGAGTGAAGAGGTTCGGGCAGCTCTTAACAGCGAGGTCTTGAGAGGCGATGAGGGTGATTGAGGTGAGTATGGAGTAGTGCTGGAATGAAAGAGCGGGCGAAACGGGAGATCCCCGATAAAACTCGGCGACTAGCGGCATCGTCCGGCACTAATCTCACGTGCGAAAAATTCGGGAGTGACTCGGCCGGGAATTGAACCCTTCTCGCCTTGGTGGGAGGCGAGCAGGCTAACCGCTCGGTCACCGCGGCCCCCGACTAAAACACTGCACGCCAGTTCACGGCCTCGTGCTTAGCGGCGACTTCGCACTTGACGCGCGTGGCAGTATCGCCCTTATCGCTCCCTGGCTTCTCCGTCTCAAACGCGGGAATAAGCTGCAGGTAGGCGGGTTCCTTAAGAACACAGAGGTGAAACGTCCGCTTATTCCACGAACTCCTGTTGCACGCGTCATCAGTAAGAACGTCGCTCACCATCAACGTGCTGGATCGACATCCGACAATCTGCACCTGGTGACTTCCCTGCCAGCGGGCAGCCCAGCAGACAGGGAATCTTTCGCACCACGCAGTACCCAATCAGACGTACCGCCCACTTCCAGAGCCTCGCGCAGCCAATTAGAGAATAGGTACGCCCACGTCAAAGAAATTAACACGCCGTTTTGTTTACATTTGTATATCTACGCTATGGTCTGGTATACTGTTCTCTCGTTCCAATGCTTGCTTTGATCCTCCGTTTAAAGTCTATTCGCAGTATCTTCATACTGATATTTATCAAACCTTTGCGAAATCACCCTACGTACGACGTGGTTGGTTGTTTATAAATATTTTCTTACGTTTGGTTAAATTTTTATTTTACTTATAATATTTCGTCCACAAATTATAACATTTAATTTACAATTATTACTGATAAAACAGGAAGAAAATATGTGTGTTGGTAATAAGAAGTTGGTCACACGTAAAATATTATTAAATTATTTGAAGACAAATGTGATGCGTTGCCCGTTCGGTGTAATTTTCTCGACTTGTTTGCATGAGGCGAAGACATATCCTGAAAGTAGAAATTTAACAACGATTTCAGAAAAGCTGGAAGTAACCATAAATGGACTATACCAGGCTAACTTTTTAATCGTTGCTTCCCAGTGATTCGCCATCTTTCCACACATGTGACCTCTTTCGAACGGTCACATCTTCACGTGCACGCCTCAAATTTTTTTCGCTGATTCACCACATTTTTGCGAACGCTTGTTGAGAAAGAACAAACGGAAAAGTTCTACTCCAGTACATCCGCGGTAGCTTGCACCATTGGTTCAGGGAAGTTTCGAATTCTAAGTGACGTTCCTGCACGAGTATAACTGCATTTCTATCTTTACAGTCTGGTGTATGGTAACATTTCCATTCGCCTACAGTTTAGAAAGTTGACAAAAAAAAATTTTTCCAGCGTACAAGAAATTATCTAGGGGCTTTAATTTTATTTCGGCAGCCTGCTAGTATTTTTAAATATTTTTTTTATGTAGGTCGTAATGGAGAGCTGAACTCTAGTGGTGACCCTGGGTGTTTCAGAAGTTGTCATTTCCTTCTTTAGCCGAACATTAAACTTAGATAAAGGCTGTTCACGATAAAGTTAGCACTTTTGAAATCAACATTTGAAACATGTCAGCGTTACTACCTGCATACATTTTAACGAGCGCGCCGACCAGCACACGCTCAGTAAAGTTGGTAGCGACGGACAGAAAGTAGTTCCGTGCCTTACAGTTGAATTAACATACTTTGGCCAACATTTTTATATACTGTGGTAATTGCTTCCGCTTTGTGTTTTTTTTATGCGCAAAAGTGTTAAAATTCATAATTTTATTTTAATATTTACTTTTAAATACTTTTACAGTTTAACTTCACTGACGCATGAATAAAGTGGCCAGGCTCTTGGCAATGTTAAGTTTACGTGTTGCGGAAGAATACACAATGTTCACACAAGTGTAGGGACTTCAGAAGTGCTATATTTACCGTGAACAGCCTTTACGTATGCAGTATTACGCCAGTACGCAGTCTTCAGCAACAATGTACACAAGGGCTGCAGCTGGAATGTTTAAAAAAATTACATATTTAATAAATCTATTAACGGTGATATTTAAAGTCTGCGGACCAATACGAAAACCCAGTTTAACAGGTTTAATAGTCACTTAAAGTGATTTGCGGAGTACCTTAATTCTCAATTAATCATCTGTACGATACACCAAACTACAAACCGAACAATCCAAATGTTTAAAAAAATAATACAGTGGTTCAGATATCGTTCAAGAATCGAATGGTTCAGGCTTACAGAACAGAAACGTTGAAACACGTATTATCGCTATGCAGACGTACGTAGCATTATGAGTTGCACGGTGGTTTATGGTAACTTGGGTGCAGAGGGCCGGAATCCTGTATAAGTCATGATCGCATGTGCTTAGTTTGGAATGAGGTATTGGCCCTGTTGCTGTACTTCAAAGTGCGAAGCAATATAGTAAGATTTCCTGGCCGAGCGACCGGCTACATTGTGTGCAGCCGAGTGTCATTATTATTCGACGGCGGCTATATTGGGTTTCAGTTACTTTGATGTAGAATTTTCTGCTGCTTTGAAATTTAAAAATGCTCTGAAAAAAGTAAACATTTAAAATGGTTATTTATTATATCACTTGCTTCTACAGTATTTTGATGTACAATGTCCCAAAATTGCAAAAAGAAACTTCCAAATTCTTTTAGCAGAAGTTAACATGCCCGTAGGTGCATCAAATCAAGATAATAATACCACGTGCAATATTTCGCAACTCGTCCTCATTGTCTTACGTCAAAAACACGTCGTGTATTCCCACAAAAGAAAAGTCAATGTTATATTATCTACGAATGTTCTTTATAGTTTTTCCAAGTCGATTAATTTACCACGCCCATTCTTATCAAATTGGTACAGCATAGTTACGGGTCAGCGCTGGAGGGTCTGGGCGGGTTCGCCGTTGCTCCTTATTTGTGCGGCTCTTTGTCGGCCGATACAGCGACTGGACGAGCGAGTTCGTGAGCGGCCAATAGCTGAACCGCTCACCCGGGGCACAGAGCCAGTCACGAACTGCCAAACTGCCAGCGAGGACGTGTGCCAAGGAGCGGGACCGACCGCGGAATGCCGTTGGAGAGGTTGGCGGGACCAAGGATGAACCGAGATGCAAGGGCGTTCCACGTGGTTGTAGCTTGCAAGGTTAGTAGAGGAAGCAGGGTGGTTATTTCTCACATGCCCTGTTAGGCATGGACAGCGGCCATATTGTACTTTCCTCATATTTACCACCTACTGTGTTCTGTTTGAATAATTAAGGGCTTTCCAGATTGCGGATGATGGAACATCTCCAGCTTCTTTAAAACATCCTTGAGAGTTTAAATGTGGCTTGTTCGTCTTCTGTACACCGCCAACCATGAGTTTTTCTGAGTTTATTGTCTAGGGATCCCACATGATAGTCGACATTTGGAGAAAAGTCTCGGAGCTAACTGTATAGACCAATAAATCTGTTATCTACTTCTGGTTTTTAGGAGGCGAGTCTTCTATAATTGCCCAGTTACTTTCTCTCTGAGGGTGCCCTATCCTTTATCCCCTCGGCATTTTATTTTCCACAAATATATTCCTCGCTGAAAGTTTCGGCAACATCAATACATTCACGAAACTTGCGAAAATATATTGCAGAAATGGCGGTTTCTAATCTGAGATTGCACAATAGCGTTATGTTATTTTCCTACCCTTAGAAAAATATGTTCGTAAGAAACGAGTCTGATTTAAAAATGAAATTTTACGTATGTGATGTACTGAAATCCAATGTGTTTCCCTGTGTGTGTCGATGTCTACCGAAGAAGAAAGTACGTACGAATAAAACTATATAGAGTGCAGCAAAATATTGATTAACTCAATAGCCCAAATACAATGCGAAAATCAAAGTAGACATTTTTAAAGCTACCAATCCTTCCTAATAAAGACATTTCAGTTTTATAAATACCCCTCACTTGCATCAGCTCCCTCTGGTATTTGATATATATATACATATATATATATATATATATATATATATACACAAGTCTCTTTTCCCAGTTTCGTGATGTTTAGCATGCTACAAAACATAAACGACATTTCCCTCAAAATGTTGCGTTTCATTATGACTATATGTTTAATTATTGTTCCTTATGTACTCCATAGTCCAAGATGAAAGCCATTATGTATTATAATGAAGAAGTATATGTCGACAAATGAATCCTTTGACTCCTGTGTGNTTTTTTTTTTTTTTTTTTTTTTTTTTTTTCTGTGTAAGAAGGACATAAAATCGAGTATAAATCAGTAGCTTATCGGAATAATAAAGTATTTCTACTTTAATATTAAGACACCATCATAAAAGTGTTTGAGGAATGCTGTGAACAGCCTTTTTTTAAAGTAATCAATAAAGTTATGCTTGGAATGGAAGCATTAATCTAGTGCACAGTACTGGCTATTAACCTGAAACGTAAGCAGAAAACCTTTAATGAAATGTTCATGAAAAATCCTTTTCGTGCTCTCCAGTAGGTTCAGTGAGCTTACTTACACTTTTTCTGGATCGTGTATGTCCTCCTTTCCATTCTCTCGACAGTCAATTGAGCAGCTTTGGCTATTTATGAGGACCTGCATCACAAAGCAAACGATACCTACAGTCTTGCAGGTCCGCAAGTGACCGGTGAAAAGTATGCCAGCAGAGGATCTAATGTTACATCATATTCCTCTCATCGCCAGGCATATAAGATAGAGTGAATTTCCTATTTTTCCTTTGACCTGGAAGAGAAGTTATCGCATCGGATGTGTGGGCCGCAGTAAAAACGTTTCTTAGATTATCAAAATGGGAATACGTCTACCTGATAATATGTCCTCATTTGGATGCATTTTAACTAGTAGCACTCGTTGAAGTAAGCATGTCTCATCAGATTATGTTGTGATAAGCATGCAAGCGGTTGCTACTAGAAATCTATCTAAGGTGGAGAAGGTCTTGTTGCTTCAGAGATTATCGGATTTCGTCTCTGAAAGGGTGCTGAAAAAAGAGAATATCTGTTTTAATTTAGCGCCTTTCCAGAAGAATATTGTGTCTAGCGAAGAGAGTCCACGTTATTTCAGGGGCCTCCATTAAATTTTTTAACAACTAATATATATGTTATGTGACTCCAAAACTACCTTTTGGGCGACTTCTAAACCAAATAATTTTCTCCATTTACGGCATCGACAAATAGAATTGTCTTCCTTTGGACTTAACTGTTCCCGAATGTCTTCGGCTTGGTGTAGCATTTTCTTGGGTCCTGTGCCGAAGATCTAAATGTTGGTGCTTCTTGGTGACTCGGTTCAGCAATGTAGCAAAGATATCTGTGTCTGCAGCTATTACCAAATCTTGAAACAAAGCATTGGCCTTCCAAAGAACTCCGTTGACAGCTAGGGTATTCGCAGTCAGGCTTTTGGAAGAGCCGCATAGCTTAAGGCAACCAATAAAAGAGAGGATGTGCTATTATAGTGTCAGAAAAGCAAGAGAATCCGCGTCCATGTTTGAAACCACTCTGAAATTTCAAGACTATCATTAGGAAAACTTCGCAGACATAAATGGTGAAAAGTAGGACCTAAATCAGTTTCTTATAGCCGCTTCGCGTCAGTCATTAGGTCGTTGTCTGTTCGTACGCCACAGTGTCACAAATTTAATGTTTAAGGGCAACGTTTTATGGGTTAGCCAGTTGGATAAAACAGTATCATAAATGCGGCTGGAAAGAGATTAGATCTCAGTAATTTGCTCAGCGCAGCAAACAGAATGTTTTGACTTAGTTTTTAGGTACAATAATTTGATTGAGTGGCGGTATAATTTCGTTTAAAATGCCTGGAAGGGCTATTAAGTTCGTTTTCCTAAATATTGNATAATTTGATTGAGTGGCGGTATAATTTCGTTTAAAATGCCTGGAAGGGCTATTAAGTTCGTTTTCCTAAATATTGTGATTACGATTCCAGACGATCCAAAGACATTTGTTACAAACTTGTGGCAAAAATTGTGCATTGTCATTTTATTTCCGTGAAAACGCAACAAATAAAGTAATATAAAAAATTTTTTTTTACTATTTTTACGCTAGGGATAGTAACCGTTTAGGTATATAGCTTTATTCAAAATTATACATTAAAAGATAATATTTGCTGATAAAAAAGTTATCCGCGGTGCGGTCTAATGAGTCTGGCGAGCTTCGATCGGCCCGAGAGTTGCTAATTGTCTAGACCCGTCCGTAGGTATTACCTGTTATCTGACTGCAGCACAAGCAATGCTTTTGGATACAGTCCAGCAGACCATTATTGAGACGCATTATATATGCTCGTGCTATTATTATCAATCGATTTTTAAATAGAGTCTCGGGTTTTTTCTTATANTATTGAGACGCATTATATATGCTCGTGCTATTATTATCAATCGATTTTTAAATAGAGTCTCGGGTTTTTTCTTATACTCATTAGAATAAGTGAGAAATAACAGCTACGTGTGTGAGATATCTGAATAGAGATATTATTCCTAGAGAATTTTTAGTAACGGCATTAAGCAAAACGTGCCGAGCGTGTAATG
The DNA here is from genome assembly GCA_002778355.1 of Clitarchus hookeri. Classification (NCBI taxonomy): domain Eukaryota; kingdom Metazoa; phylum Arthropoda; class Insecta; order Phasmatodea; family Phasmatidae; genus Clitarchus; species Clitarchus hookeri. Next base: position 55,001 of record NQII01006415.1, read on the forward strand.
TTCCTCGTCAAGAAAGTAGCGTGTGTACATATATTAGTNAGTAACGGCATTAAGCAAAACGTGCCGAGCGTGTAATGTTCCTCGTCAAGAAAGTAGCGTGTGTACATATATTAGTATACACCTGTTGCCAGCGGGTGATATTTAACGAGCAGTTGTAGAAGATATCCCGCGTTTAAAAAAAATAGTTTGTAAATAAATAATAATACCCAAAGTTTAGCAGGTTATTTTTGAAGTTTTCAGTATTTAATTTTTCTTGGCATAGTTTGTATATCCATCTACTAACCGAATATGTCGTTTTCGATTACACTGTTATAAATATTTCTTTGCTTCCCATCATATAAGAAATATACCAGTGCAGTTCGGTACATCTTTTACGGATAACGTATATTTTCTTGTCGTTATAATATTTACATTTACGTGATTCGTGTCACACAAAATAAGAAGGAAAGAATAATATTTTCTCTGTAGCCATATGCGTAAAAGAACTCTGCACCCCCCCCCCCNCCCCCCCCCGAATATAAGAATTAAATATAATTATGTTTACAGAGAAATATTCTTTTCGCTATCTAAGAAACTATTTCTAGTTGAATCAAATGAGGATTTATGCGTAATTTAAATGAAATCCTTTGTTCCTACAATTTTTAATTATATTGAAGATAGCAGAAGCACATCAACAACTTTAATTTCACCATAACATATGACAAAACCCTTTCTGAAAAAAATAAAATTCCATTAAAATATCATGGGATATAATACTGTACTTGCATGGTAATGAGCTCGAGTACCGTTGTTTTCGGTTTACGTTTTCGATATCTGTGCGCTGACATCTGTCCGTTTGCGATATCACATCGGACGTCAAATCCACCATACAGATTGCACTGTTATTGCCCTCCGGACAACATTTCAGTCGGAAGCAGTGATCGTGCCCGGTTTTTAAATGCAATTTTTCAATGCACCCGTCCGCATTGCTGCTCTCTGGGAAAAGGCTTAACATCCCAAACGTTCAAATCCTACAACGTTGTAATTTTGCTGATGGAGTTGGTCGCGTATGTGCACACGGAAGATTTAACATACGCATATAGAATGTCGGAAATTAAAACTGTAGTTGGATATTTGTCTGCACGATTTAATGTTTGTAGGAGCTTGACATATAAACGGGGAACTGTTATGAGTTTCTAGTGATGTACCTGAAATGAAGTTTACGTGTCGTCAAAACCAGTAATGTTCAAGAAAAAAAAAATAAACAGTTAAATCTCATATCTCGACCTGCATCAAAGAGAGCTTTGAAAATAATGTTTGTTGGAATTATTTTATTATTCTTAACGTACGTTTATTTTATATTATTTTTGGAAACGTGCCTCAAGATTTTCTCATGCAAGGAACTAGCGACAACTGAGTAGGCAGATTGCACTTAAAAATCATTACACATAAGTATCGGAATAAATAATTTCGTGTCTTTGATTAAATGTATTAATGATTTATATTCGGGGCTAAAAGATTTAAATGTATAACTATAAACCTTCGGTTTACTATCCACCTCGTTCAAAACGTTAAACGTGCATTTGACGATTATAATTTCCCATAAACCTGGACGATTTAGGTCAGCCAACCCACTAGAAGAGAATAAATTCATCGTCGCTGTTAAACTCTGCGTTGATATATTACAATTATTTGATTTGATGATTGGCAGTTACGTGTGAGGGGGGGGGGGGAAGTAACATATCCACCTGCTGTGGTTGAAAAGGTTGTAATACATAATCCATAGTTGGAATGATATATCAGAAATGAGCACTGACGAAGGAAAAGGTGTAACCCAAGAATAACCATCGAACACATCCGCGAATTTTCCTATTCGCAAAAATCAAGACTCAGGTATGCCGCATAGAAATAAAAGTATGTTCGAATCAAACTAATATTTCGCTACTCTTTGGAATTTCTATTTTATAACTAGGCCAGATATGAAAATAACATTTTCTTAATACGTACACAGTACAACTTACAGTACCTATCTCTTTACTGGGTTAATAAAATCAGCCTTAAAACTACGAACTTGGTTGAATCAGATAGAAATTTATGTATGTGAAGACTGTTCACAGTAAACTGAGCTTTTTTGTAAGCCCTACTTAAGATCTACGCGGATGAACATTGTGTATTCTTCCGCTATATGTAGAATTGACATTGCCATAGGCCTTATCACTTTATTCATCCGTTAGTCAAATGAAGCTGTGAAATTATTAAAAGAAGTAAATATTTTAAATATTTGCCTATTCTTATAATTAAGACGCATTAAAAAAGCACAAAGTAAATGTAATAATTTCAGTTTGCACAAATAATTATCTTACGCATTTAATTCAACGTAATGACATGTAACTACTTTACATCCGCCGTTGCCAACTTACTTAGTACGCCTGTTAAAATATATGCTGGTAGGAGAAGTGACATTTTTCAGCGTTGATTTCAAAAGTGCTCACTTTATCGTAAACCGCCCATAAACAAATGTTTTCTTGACTGAAAAATGGCGCGGGACATATATGCATTCCTGTCGATCTATTTCTTGCGCAGTATATGCGTATAAAACATTGCGGTGTCAAATATTTTATAAATTATATTTGTTCACCTACATTTCACTCACCGATAAATTAAAAAACAAGTGTTTGAATTCACATTTATTTTTTACTGTGCAGATTAACTTTACACATACAAATATTTGTTCACATTACCATATTTAATTTGTAGTTTGTAGAACCAACTACTGTAAATGTAGTTTCACACAAATGTTCTTATAGATNCACATTACCATATTTAATTTGTAGTTTGTAGAACCAACTACTGTAAATGTAGTTTCACACAAATGTTCTTATAGACCCGGAGACAACTGCAAGTCTTCGGTGAAAATACGTGAATATATAACTTTATAAAAATCATATTGAAGAAATTTCATNCCGGAGACAACTGCAAGTCTTCGGTGAAAATACGTGAATATATAACTTTATAAAAATCATATTGAAGAAATTTCATTTCCTTTTTAACATGTGTAAAAACGCACCCACTCCCTGCACTTAGGTCTTAAATTGTGTATTTTTTTACTGAAACGTGGTCATTGTATTAACACTCAACGTCAGTATAGCTGTACATAATACATTGCGTAGTTTTACAATGACTATGTTAATGTTAACTCACATTAAAATTGAGTACCTTCGAGTGTATATTTGAACCTACAAGTTTTCAATTATTTTACATTTTTTTGTGCAGTTTGCGTAATCGATTTGTAATTTTACACTAATGTTCCCAGGATTTCAAAGATAATAACAAGTCTTGGTTTAAAACATACGAATATGTTGCTTTTTTAATCCTTTCATGCCTATTGTAGACAGCTGTACTCAGGTTGTACAAGAAGGTAATATTTTACCAGTGCTGTACATTGCGAGGCTCAGTAGCCAATGNAGTGCTGTACATTGCGAGGCTCAGTAGCCAATGATCTACCCTGTAGGTAATTGATTCGTAAATCGGGCCACTGCTCTATGTAAATCGGGCCAATGCTCTATGTTATGACTGGCTCGTATTGCCGATCACAGACCACATAGCATATAGCTTATTGTAAGAAATCGAAACAATTTTGTGCCGTCATAAGTACAGCACTAATAATTTTTTTTGCAATACCATAAATGATAAAATAAACGAGAGAATGAAAGCGTTAACATAAAACGGCCAACTGCACTGTTAACTGGATGCACTTTGTGCTCTAATGAAAATTCGAAAAAACTTCTCTGGCCGCAGTTAAGTCAAGTCGCTAAGATTTCCACTCTCCTAGAAATAACCTTTTCAGTCCTGCAGAAATTAATTGTTTGACGTGTAGCCATTGTATAATATTTTGGTTTCTGCCGTACTTACCTTGATACAACACTTGCATTGTTCTCGCAACCAGTGAAACATATGCCTGGTGATTAAGACCCGTTTGGAAAACCACTCAAAACCTACAGCTGTTTAAATATCCTCAAATCGCACTAACCACAGGGAATAAAATGATTGCATTGATCCATGTTTACAGATCGTAGCGTATATTTTCTTCCGTTACATCATGTTCTGTGTAGTGGACACAGGAATATAAAGGTTTGTAATCAAGTGAAAATTGTAAAGAAACTGATACCGATTGTAAAATTACTTGGTGAAAAAGTGAAAAATTTACTGACATCGTGTATTTACATTTACAGTGAATATGTGATTATACTAACGTTTTACTGAAAAAAGGCACTGAGGTAAAATTACAATTGCGATGGAAGCCGCAGTGGTGAAGTGGTCACGCTACTTGCCTCCCATCAAGGCGAACCGGTTTTGAAATCCGGTGGGGTCGGCGGGTTTTCTTGGAGGTCTCCGGTTTTCCTCCGCCCTCGCATTCCGGCGCCGCTCCATACTCACCTCACTTCACCCTCATCGGCTCTCAAGATCTCGATGTTAAGAGACGTTCAAATCTCCCCACTCCGTTACAATATCGATGTGTGCGCAAAATTTTGTCGTGGAGAGAAAAAAAAAGGGGAAAGGTTTCAGTTTGCTTTCTGCATCATAGTACTGGATATTCGAAACCATTAAAATTTATAATTAGTAGTGCAACGTATATATTATTCCACNCCGGAGACAACTGCAAGTCTTCGGTGAAAATACGTGAATATATAACTTTATAAAAATCATATTGAAGAAATTTCACTTCCTTTTTAACATGTGTAAAAACGCACCCACTCCCTGCACTGAAGTCATAAATTCTGTATTTTTTTACTGAAACGTGGTCATTGTATTAACACTCAACGTCAGTATAGCTGTACATAATACATTGCGTAGTTTTACAATGACTATGTTAATGTTAACTCACATTCAAATTGAGTACCTTCGAGTGTATATTTGAACCTACAAGTTTTCAATTATTTTACATTTTTTTGTGCAGTTTGCGTAATCGATTTGTAATTTTACACTAATGTTCCCAGGATTTCAAAGATAATAACAAGTCTTGGTTTAAAACATACGAATATGTTGCTTTTTTAATCCTTTCATGCCTATTGTAGACAGCTGTACTCAGGTTGTACAAGAAGGTAATATTTTACCAGTGCTGTACATTGCGAGGCTCAGTAGCCAATGATCTACCCTGTAGGTAATTGATTCGTAAATCGGGCCACTGCTCTATGTAAATCGGGCCAATGCTCTATGTTATGACTGGCTCCTATTGCCGATCACAGACCACATAGCATATAGCTTATTGTAAGAAATCGAAACAATTTTGTGCCGTCATAAGTACAGCACTAATAATTTTTTTTGCAATACCATAAATGATAAAATAAACGAGAGAATGAAAGCCTTAAGATAAAACGGCCAACTGCACTGTTAACTGGATGCACTTTGTGCTCTAATGAAAATTCGAAAAAACTTCTCTGGCCGCAGTTAAGTCAAGTCGCTAAGATTTCCACTCTCCTAGAAATAACCTTTTCAGTCCTGCATAAATTAATTGTTTGACGTGTAGCCATTGTATAATATTTGGGTTTCTGCCGTACTTACCTTGATACAACACTTGCATTGTTCTCGCAACCAGTGAAACATTTGCCTGGTGATTAAGACCCGTTTGGAAAACCACTCAAAACCTACAGCTGTTTAAATATCCTCAAATCGCACTAACCACAGGGAATAAAATGATTGCATTGATCCATGTTTACAGATCGTAGCGTATATTTTCTTCCCTTACATCATGTTCTGTGTAGTGGAGACAGGAATATAAAGGTTTGTAATCAAGTGAAAATTGTAAAGAAACTGATACCGATTGTAAAATTACTTGGTGAAAAAGTGAAAAATTTACTGACATTGTGTATTTACATTTACAGTGAATATGTGACTATACTAACGTTTTACTGAAAAAAGGCACTGAGGTAAAATTACAATTGCGATGGAAGCCGCAGTGGTGAAGTGATCACGCTACTTGCCTCCCATCAAGGCGAACCGGTTTTGAAATCCGGTGGGGTCGGCGGGTTTTCTTGGAGGTCTCCNTCACGCTACTTGCCTCCCATCAAGGCGAACCGGTTTTGAAATCCGGTGGGGTCGGCGGGTTTTCTTGGAGGTCTCCGGTTTTCCTCCGCCCTCGCATTCCGGCGCCGCTCCATACTCACCTCACTTCACCCTCATCGGCTCTCAAGATCTCGATGTTAAGAGACGTTCAAATCTCCCCACTCCGTTACAATATCGATGTGTGCGCAAAATTTTGTCGTGGAGAGAAAAAAAAAGGGGAAAGGTTTCAGTTTGNCCACTCCGTTACAATATCGATGTGTGCGCAAAATTTTGTCGTGGAGAGAAAAAAAAAGGGGAAAGGTTTCAGTTTACTTTCTGCATCATAGTACTGGATATTCGAAACCATTAAAATTTATAATTAGTAGTGCGACGTATATATTATTCCACNCTTTCTGCATCATAGTACTGGATATTCGAAACCATTAAAATTTATAATTAGTAGTGCAACGTATATATTATTCCACTAAATGTCAGGACAAATTTATTTGGGCGCAGTATACATAAAGATAGACTATTTAATATGTAAAATTTTACCGACTTCGGTGGAAACTGCTGCTGTAACATACATTGTGTAAAATTACACGAAATTATTTTACAGCGTGTGTACACGCACTCTCAAACAAACACTTGTCGGTACGGGGTTCGAACACGGATCGCTGGTGTCGGAGGCATTTAACGATTTTCGAAGCTTAAGCAGGAAAGTCCCCCCTTCCTCTCGGATCGTCTCGGCTGAGATGATTCTGTCGGATGATATCAAAACGCATTATTTCATATGGCAGCCCGGGTTGTACACTACAAAAAAAACTCTGTACTTAAGTAAATCATTCATTGGAAACTAGTAGAGATAATTTTTTCTTATGACTCTACAACCAAAATATATAATCTTTACAATATATCGCATTATAAAGCATACGAAATTGTTTATGTGGCGGTACGTTTATAATAAATTGAAATCAACACTAGTGGCTTATTAAAATTGTAAAAAATTTTCCCACGTTCTACATAATTATTTCGCAAAAATTATTATTTTTTACTTGTCGTCTTACAAGACTTTCTAGCCTAATGTCCAAGGTAAACCAAAAACACTTTTGAAAGATCTGCTTGAGCTCTCCTTGTATGCATGTTGTCTTTTCTTCCGCCTTTTATAAAACTAATATTGCCATGCGCCTCGCACTTTATTCAGGCGTCGGTCAAGTGAAACTGTGCAATCGTTAGGAAAGTAAATATTTTACAAATCTGCTAATTTTTACACTTCGATGCATATAAAAAAACAGGAAGCAAAATAAATAATTTAAGTTATCACAAACGGTTACCTAATACTTTTTACTCGACGTTAATATATGGAACTACTTTCCCTCCTTCGTTACCAACTTTACTGCGCTCATGTCACTCAATGCGCCCGTTAAAATATAATGAAGGTAGGAGCAGTGACTTTTTTTCCAAGGTTGATTTCAAACGTGCTCACTTTATCGTGAACAGTGTTTAGATAGTTTCCAAATTTGAGTTGAGTTGACAGATTTTGGAGGCTCTTAGCCCTTTCAGAGTTACTTTTATTTATGGTTTCAAGTGCTGCAAACAAAAAATTTAAGGCGGTGTGCTGTACTTAAGTCGGCACAACTCTCGTTCGTTGTCGCAGCCAATGAGCTGTAAGCTATATCCTCGGCTACAGTTATCTCAACCAATTATGAGCTTAACCAGTTAAGGCGGTTTGCGAATCAATTACCCGTTGGTAAGACCTTTGGATATCGAGCTTCGCTGTGTGTAATACAAACAAAAAATTGCCTAAATAAGCATGATGTATACATTTATGTACACTGGATCTGAATGGAGTAACAACGAGATCTTGAAAACCGATGAGGTTTAAATGAGTTGAGAATGGAGCAGCACCTGAATGAAAGGTCAGGGAAAACGGGCCATTACCGAGAAAACCCACCGACCTGCGGCATTGTCCGGCATGTTTCCCACTTGCGAAAATCCGGGAGTGACCCGGCCGGGGATTGAACTCGGTTCGCCATGGTGGGAAGCGAGCAGTCGAAACCCTAAACCGCTCAGCCACCGCGGCCCAAATAATACTTTATGAAGGTACAGATTTTTTATATTGTAGCGAGTGGCTGCCATTCAAAATACTTTTTATTCTATATTCTGAACAAAAGTTGGTCTTATGGAATTACCTAAATGTCTTGTCTGAAATGTTCGTCCACACCTAATAACTTTTAAAACTAAGATCCGAATTTCACCTAACTCCTCCCTCATCACATAGTAATGAGCAAGTACATACGGTTCTTCCAGTTTTTGATAACGCAGAGTTCTTATTTTCAAAATGGCGGCAATATAAATATTCAAGGTAATATATTAAACCTCGGGAACCATTGAACCGATTTTAATCAAATTTGGTGCGTTGGTATTGCACGAATTAAGAATTTAATTTAAATAGCATTAATGTTTAGTCNAATTTAATTTAAATAGCATTAATGTTTAGTCGGCCATTTTAAAAATAGTGTAATGTGAGCAAATATTTTTTTTGTATTCTATCTCGGGAACTGCTCGACCTGTTAGCCTACTGTAAAATTTTGGCATATAAGTAATACTATTGTGGTCCATGTTAATACTAAGAATTTAATTAGNTCGGCCATTTTAAAAATAGTGTAATGTGAGCAAATATTTTTTTTGTATTCTATCTCGGGAACTGCTCGACCTGTTACTGTAAAATTTTGGCATATAAGTAATACTATTGTGGTCCATGTTAATACTAAGAATTTAATTAGATATGGGGTTTATTTTCAAAATGGCTTGCAACATAAATATTATTGGTTCCATTAGTTATATCTACCATACCGTTTGACCAATTTCGACCAAACTTGATGTGATGAAAGTATATATTACGGATATCAAATATGTAAGTAAATAGCCTCTTTTGTCCGCCATTTATTAAGAAAGTGAATAATGGAAAATAAACTTTTTTCTCATATTAATATTTACGAATTCTTACAAAATTTTGCATTGAAGTTATACTACAACATATCATGTAAACTTACAACCTTTATTGGGTCAGACATTTATTTTCAAGATTGCAGCCACATCAACTTAGTAGGCTATGTAAGGTGACAGTTTTAATAGGCCTACACAATTTTTTTAAATTTTAATCTTACTTTGAATGCTGGTAGTATTTTTAACAATAAAATGTATATATACAGAGCCTCTTTAGTCCTTACCTTTTTAAGATAATGCTACATGAATAAATAACGTTTTGCCATATATTGGAAACCAATAAATCGATTGCTTCCTTCTTTGACAAACCTGTACTATGGTAGAACATGCAAACTGACATGTTATTACTTGGATATGGCGCTTATTTTCAAAATGGTGACCATATAAATATTTTAATTCTGTTTAACATTAATAAATATAGCACCAAATGAGAAAACTTAGCTTTAATCCCGAATCTCGGAGACCAATAAACGATTCCCGAAGAATTTTGCACACATGTATCTATACAGTAGACCACAAAAACTTGCAACGTTTGTGTCTGGCATTATTAAAAAAATAATTGCCATATAAATAATATAGGTAAATTCGTAATATCTATTAAAATTTTACCAATTTCAATAAACAATTATTCGCTGAGAGTACATGCATGAAGAATGAAATTTTCTTTTAGAGACGCAATTTTGGCAGCCTTTTTTTAAGGTAGTGCCTGGTGAAGAAATGGAACATTTGTGTCATATCTTGGAACCCAACCAACTAATATCCACCAACATTTTCACTACAGTAGGCCATCAAACTTGTACCATTTTAATTGGGCGCATTTTTTTCTAAATGGCGGCAACATAAATTATACACATGAGTTTGTCGTATCAAAATAATAATTTGACAAAAATTCAACCAAAATTTTTATGCTGACAGTATCAATTAGAAGCAAGATATATCCTTATACAGGGCCTCGTTTTTAACAATTTTGAACAATAGTGGCAAAAGTGAAAATAAAGCTTTTATGCCATAAATCAGGAATCAGTAAACATATTTCCACCACATTCTGCACACAATTAGTGCTACGTTGGGCCATGTAAGTCTACATTATTTAGGTGAATCACGCCCTTGTTTTCAAAATGAAGTTTCTGTAAATATTTGAAGTTGTTAAAGCCAGTCTCCAGAAACTTTAGACTGATTGCAAACTAAGTTTATGCTCTGAATTATACCTCCGCAATGCAGTTGGTTGCACGCCATCGAGGGGTACGAGATATCCTGGGTTCAAGTCCTGGGTAAGACACGTGCGTATTTGTAACTGTCTCGCTAGAATTCCATTTTCTTCTGGTTCCATGTTTAATGAGATCGCTGTCAACGAGACGTCAAGACCCACATTCCAAATACACTTTTAAGAACTTCATCAAATTCATTTTTATATATGTAGTGGAAAGTAGGCTCATTAGTTATATCTCTAACTTCTTGTTTAAGGCGCCCGTCTACCTGGCGCTTGAAATGCGTTGCAGAGTGTTCGAAATACACGTTTTTCAACGAAACTATTAAGCGTGCGTCCAACGTGCTGATCTACGAAAAGAACACACACTTCAGACGAGAGCTGTTAAGTACTTTCAAAATATCACGTACGTTAGAAACATCAATTCAGAGTACTCCAAAACCGCTAAAAACGGCCTTTCCAAGGCGCTGTAGCTCAAAATGCACGCATCAGATACATACAAAACTACTATAGGGGCCTGCACTGAACCTTCCTAAAGACTTCCCACTAATAAAATAATATGGTCACCGCTGAAAGTCCCATAGGTACACGCAGCACGACGAGAACACTGCACGCCAGTTCAGAGCCTTGCGCTTAGCGGCGATGGCGTACTTGATGCGCGTGGCAGTGTCGCCCTTATCGCTCCCGCGCTTCTCGGCCTAAACGTGGGAAAAAGTTCCAGGTAGACGGGCGCCTTAATATTGCCGAAAGGTCCGTTGCGAGCCGAGCCGACCCGAGCGGGGAAAGTGCCCGTCCCGCGTGACGCGTGCCTACAGCGGGCGGATTGAACTTTGAATCGGCTACAGCCGAATTGACTGTTCCTTTCGCTGAACTCGCCTGTCCGGTGGCAGGTATTCTCGGCACCGCGCATGCGTGACTCGACTCCAGTCGACCGCGTCGGGTCGTGCCATTCGCATTACCACCGTCGCACTTTAGGGGGTCGCGGATCCCATTCCGATCGACTGCAGCGAGAATCGATCTTCTCCGACCGGTTTCATTTCTACGGCCCAGATGAATGCTGTACATTTACTCTGTGACAATTCGTACTTCTCCCTTCGCTTTCTGTAACACGTTTGCACTTGGATGTAAGAGTCTATTCGCAGTATCTTACACTTTTAAATTAAAGCTTTGAATAAAAACCCCATGTAATATTTGTATATACATATACATATACATATATATGTATATACATATTTATATAGGGGTTTACTCCCGAATCAGTTTGACTCGAGAGTGTTAGTGATATTCCCCCATAGCATTTTCATTTCATAAGCCACGTTAATTTATAACGATTAAAACATTCAACACCCATTTTTATAAGATAAGTAAAGATAACTTAAGTTACCTGCATACGTAATTGTTATATGGTCTACCTGACAGTGCGAGGAATATACCAATGTTACGTCGTTGGTTTCCTTGTACAAAATTGTTGCACCTCAAACCCGTCCGCAATACACCTTCCAGCACAATCCGCTTATTAAAACATTGTTTTGAATTTTTTCGTCACAGTTGAATCGGCACACCCAGAATGCATTACCCTTTTGCTGCAATAATATGTACGTGAGATTTGTAATAAGCACTGCATTTCCTTCGCTACAAACATTTCTCCAACGAAATGTGAGGGTCATCTTCTCAATTCTCGCAGTTTCTCGTATCCCGCATGCGCTCTTATAAATTTGCGCATAGATACGATGTGGCAAACCCGCAATTCAGCTCAGACACGGCGATGCAACAACACTTAGAGTATCGGATACGATAATCAAAGAAAGATATATGAAACGTACGATAAAAGTAGTATATGAAATATAAGAAAAATACTCTTTCATGTTTATGATGAAGAATTTATTTTAAAGAAAGAACTTAAATAAAACTTAAAATATGAAATATTTTTTAGTGTGTAGAAAATGAAAGTATATATTTTCGTATCATTATTTAATTACAATAATTGCCACAGGGTTTAGAGATTAAATGCGTGTTATATTATGTTTTGTTTGAACCGAAGTACAATTAACTTGCAGTCCAGGTGTAAGGTATGTTTTTGGTGGACGAATTTTTCAATATTTCCTGAGAAAACTTTAATAAAAAAAATATCCGCCAAACGGAAGGTACATTTCCCACTTATACGACAAATTGAGTTCAAGTAAAAAGGGGTCTTGATTGTTAACAGCCATTACGAACGGGTCAACCCAAATCTTAATATTGATCGAAGTCAAGCATTTTGCAAAGAATGGGCGAATTTTTTTCCAACAAATAATTAATTGTTCAACAGCTTGCCTTTAATAACTAACCTGCATTCAAAGTTTAAGCTTAAGTCTGGTGGAGTATAAGGTTTAATGCTACTCACTGTTAATTCGTTTCGCTCCTATAGCTTCCAAGGATTGAATTAAATTGCGAAGGGAGGCAGCAGAAGGGGTGTGGAACATGTTTAAAAGGCAGCGGTGATAACGAATCACGAGAACAGTCTTGCAGAATTAAATTCCTAGACACACGCGCCCTTAAATTTTCCACACTTTAGCAGAAAGTTTTGCGGAAATATACAATTAGGATACGAGACATGCTCCAACACTATACGTGCTATGCAACGAAACTGAGCTTCGTACTTGCAAAATACGGGACTTCCGTTTATTTCCAACAGCTTCGGGTTTCGCGAACGAAGAGTAGCGAGGTAACACGATCCTTTCTTCGCCGATGTAACAAGAATCATCGTTCCCGTGGCATTAAAAATATTCACGCTAATTAAAAATAATCAAATACCTTAATTTAGCACGAGTCACCTGCAAACGTTGTCGACACATCAAACAAAGGCAGAATGTTTAAGTTTTTCCCATGCTTCACTTTTATTTACTAACGTAATTTCACGCAGGCGTGTTTTTAGGACATGGCAGCAGAGTTGGTTGTAAGAAACACGGGCCACGTAATTTTTGACACAAGTTTAAAACCCTTTCCAAAAGAGCATATTTTCAGTTTTTTTAAATTTATTTCTTATACGCTTTTTATCTTCCTGATAACGAATACTATATACGTATAATTTTAAATTTTCGTTATCATTTTTTATAGGCTGGAAATACACAAAAAACCTAATGCAAATTTTTGGTGAATCTCCGTGTACTCACAGAAAGATTTATGGTGTTTGCAGAGAATCCAAATAAGTGTGTATAATTTTCCAAAGGTTTATTGTTAAAAAAAAAAAAATTTGCGATCAATATTCAGTAATTTAACAGAACAAGGTGCCAGTAGTGGTTTAACTTTGGACTCGCATTCTGGAGGATCCGAGTTCGAATCCCGGTCCGGCCACCCTGACTCCGGTTTTCCATGGTTTCCACAAATGACTCCAGGCGAATGTTGGGACGGTTCCTTACTACAGGTCATAAGGCCGATTCCTTCCCCGTTTCTGCTTGTCTGAGCAGCTTGCTTCGTCTCTAGTGACATCTCCGTCGACATACGTCCAACGCTACTACTTACCTACCTTCTGTGATTTAACGGCAATTTTTTTTCGTCACAGCAGAGCGGAGAAAATTTCCCTCGCTTTCCCTCCCCACCGCACGTACGCATGCACTCCGCAAAAATGCAGCACGCGAATATCTGTTGAATAATTCAGGTCCTCGCGGTTAAACGACTGTGGGGTCCCCGGAACGCAGCGGCCTCGTTGCCCAGACAAAGCGCGCTGCTGGGCCGGAAGGGGTGGTACCCGCGCGGCGGGCATTAAAGTCCGGAAGATTGATGTTGTTCCTGAGATCTGGCATAAGCTCAAAGCAATGATGTTTATTGTTCTTGCCGTTTACGGGGAAGACTAAACAAAAGTTCCCTCCCCCCCTACCCATCACTAGCACGTCAGTCGGGGGGATTAAAGCGAGGAATAGACGCTGGCTTTACGGCTCTCGTCTGTCCACGGGCGACGGGGCCCACCCCGTAGACGTCCCCGGAAACGCGTTTACAAACAACCCCGCAGCCCGCACGTCACCTCATTTTATTTAAATTACACTTCTTAAATGAAACTTTCCACCACAAAGTCAGCCAGCTGGTATTTCAACTTTAGAAGTGATGGCGCGAAACTACTTCGTTGACAAGAACACGATAAAGTCTGTTCACGATACACTTATGAAATCAACCTTTGAAAAAAGTCACTGTCACTTACTGCATATGATTTAACTGGCAAAATGAACGGCACGAGTCCTGTAAAGTTGGTAACGACGAGAAAGAAGTAGTTCCATTATTTAACGTTGAATAAATAGTGTTACGAAAACGTATTTTTACTTTTGCTTTAAATTTTTTTCATGCGTATAAATTTAAGAATTGGCCAATTTGTAAAATATTTAAGTTTTCCAATAATTTTGCAGTTTTACTTGACTGATGCGTGAATAAAATTGCCAGGTCGATGCCAACGTCAATTGTACGTATTATGGAAGAATACACCATGCGCATGCAAGGAGATCTTGATCAGGGCTTTCAAAAGTGCTCAGTTTACTGTGAACATCCGTGGTTCTGATTTAATGGACGAGCGACACGAACGTGTGAGGGGATTTCAACGACGAGTGCGTGCGTCGGGCAGAAGCCATTTTGACGTCACGACCCACGCAGCCTCCAGGACGCGAGACATTCGTTCAACACCCTCCCCCTTTCTTCTTGTACGGAAAACCATATTCGTGTTCATATATACGACACTTCTGCCGTCCCTTGTGCATGTCAGTAATTTTCCACAAAATTCTTTAGGATTTATCGCGTGATCAGTAACATATTTTGGCGATGGTACGCCGTACCAAAGCTGTCAGCTTCGTCAATGGTAAGTAGCAATCTTCGACACAACGTAAGTTATGTAATGATTCCAACGAGTGAAAGAGTGTCATATAATTACATGCAATGTTCACAAAAACGTTTCTTTTCTTCGTTAGCATTGGTGTTCTTTTTTATTAGATTCAGGAGCGTTTTTGTTTGTATGCATAGTCATTTTTGATGTTTTGGTTATTTTCCTTCAGTAATTGCTACTTATTTTTTGTTACAGTCACTGCTCGAGTTATTTCTTTCTTGTCTCCAGTTGCCATTACCTGTTCTACAGAAGAGCCTTTGTTGTGACTGCAGTGTTGCGTACTTGTCAACTCTTGTATCGTATCGTCGTTTTTATGTCATTGTACGCGCCTTGCCTTATTAAATAACTACCGTTATCAATTAATAAAAAAAAAATCTCAAAACTTATTTTATATATCTGAGTCTTAGGAGACGTTTATGGTGCTCTTCGGATACGGCACACGAAAAGTCAACGTTATCCATTGCACCTCGGCAGCCGAGATCGCTAATGCACCGCTACCATTGGCTAAGGAAAACTAATACGTTAAAATTCTATGCTATCTCTTTACATATTTCAAAATTTATGGCCGCCAAATCGTTCATGATAATAATGATTGAAATAATAATAAATCCTATTGAGGGACATACCACAGGGTTATGTATGGATATATAGATAGTATACTCAAGATATCTTCAAATTTTCTGAAAGTAAATATAATTAAAAAATTATCTGATATATGAAATGTTTAATTGTTTTCTCAATAAATCATATATCATCAACGTTTTATAATTTCTTTAGCATTAACTTATTTATTTTAATTTTTTTAATGGAATTTTCCCTTATATAGGTACATACTCCTTAAACCTTATACTATTTATTTCACATTCAAAATGTATTAATAAAGCGGGAAAATTTATATTGTTAACAGCTTTTAAATAAATAAATCTTATGTAAAACTAATATTAAAGTGAGTTTTTTTACGTATTTTGAAAGTAGAGTTTTTACTGTGTAACTTAGTTCTTCTGCACCAGAGGAAACAAATTTAAACGTTGTATATTATAAAACGTTAATTTTTGTTCTTGGTCCAGCGCACGAATACACGCGGTGTTTTTTCCTTTGGATTTCTCTGTCAGACTTGTTAATTTTTTTTTTTTTTTTTTTAAGTGGCGGAACGATAGGTATAGAGGCCGTGTCACAATTCGCCGGGTGATTACTCTCTCGCCCACTCGTAACGTCACAAACATTTCACACTGCTGTTCCAAATCAAAAGTAAGAGCGGGCCAACTCTTCCATTACAAATATTTAAGAGAATTAAAATATATATATATATATATATATATCGAGATCAAAATTTGAGTTTAAATTTACCTATCGTAAATATTTTCTGGAAAGTCTTGTTGAAAATTTCTTTCGCACTCAGCTTTTCTATGTACAACTGATATTGCGTTGGTAAACTGACGTCGTATTGCGTTTGCAACTGTGGTGCACCGCCGTGCCAAACTGTGTTGCTCTGACTCACCTTGCACAAATCCAGTCTGAAATGATATCAGCNAACTGTGGTGCACCGCCGTGCCAAACTGTGTTGCTCTGACTCACCTTGCACAAATCCAGTCTGAAATGATATCAGCCGTGTTCGCTTCGATTCGTTTCTTACCAGGCATTGACTGTATACTACAAGGTCCGGTGTCCTTAACATACTAGCGGTTTCCAGAAGAAATGAAATTATAATGGTTGGCTCTAATGAGTTTGTCTGTTGACTGTATTTTATTATTTCGTTATCTCTTAAAGTTAATGATGTGTTGATGGTTCATCTCAGTTATTTGATTTTCATGAGTGTTACATAAGGGCTGCGACATTACGTTAAAGGCCAGACGTGTACTGCGAGAACTTGTAACTAATGTTATCTTTAATTTCATGTATTACACTGAAGAGACAAAAAAACTGGTATAGGCGTGCGTATGCAAATAACAGAGGTAAGGAACCAATCAGAGTGACGCGGTGTGGTCGGCAGCTAGATCGGCTACTGCTGCTACAATGGCAGGTTATCAAGATTTGAGTGAGTTTGAACGTGGTATTATAGTTGGCGCACGAAAGATGGGACATAGCATCTCTGNAACTGTGGTGCACCGCCGTGCCAAACTGTGTTGCTCTGACTCACCTTGCACAAATCCAGTCTGAAATGATATCAGGCGTGTTCGCTTCGATTCGTTTCTTACCAGGCATTGACTGTATACTACAAGGTCCGGTGTCCTTAACATACTAGCGGTTTCCAGAAGAAATGAAATTATAATGGTTGGCTCTAATGAGTTTGTCTGTTGACTGTATGTTATTATTTCGTTATCTCTTAAAGTTAATGATGTGTTGATGGTTCATCTCAGTTATTTGATTTTCATGAGTGATACATAAGGGCTGCGACATTACGTTAATCGCCAGACGTGTACTGCGAGAACTTGTAACTAATGTTATCTTTAATTTCATGTATTACACTGAAGAGACAAAAAAACTGGTATAGGCGTGCGTATGCAAATAACAGAGGTAAGGAACCAATCAGAGTGACGCGATGTGGTCGGCAGCTAGATCGGCTACTGCTGCTACAATAGCAGGTTATCAAGATTTGAGTGAGTTTGAACGTGGTATTATAGTTGGCGCACGAAAGATGGGACATAGCATCTCTGAGGTAGCGATAACATTTGGATGTTCGCGTACGACCATTTCACGAGTGTACCGTGAATATCGGTAATCCGGTAAAACTTCACATCTTCGACATCGCTGCAGCTGGAAAAAGATCGTGAAATGACGGGACAAACGACGAATGACGAGAATCACTAACCGTGACAGACGTGCAACCAATACTCAAATTGGCGCAGATTGGATTTGTGGACTGCCCTGCAGGANCAAACGACGAATGACGAGAATCACTAACCGTGACAGACGTGCAACCAATTCTCAAATTGGCGCAGATTGGATTTGTGGACTGCCCTGCAGGATTCATTGTGTGATGAATTGCCTCCTGCATTCCTCCAGACATAAGTCGAGTCCATGCCACGTCGTCTTGCGGCACTTCTGGGTGCCCGCGGGGCTTTATACGATATTAGGCAGGTGTACCAGTTTTTTTGGCTCTTTAGTGTATTTCTCCAGAGGAAAGTATCTACAATACATTTNACGATATTAGGCAGGTGTACCAGTTTTTTTGGCTCTTTAGTGTATTTCTCCAGAGGAAAGTATCTACAATACATTTAAACAAACGCTTTGAATTTTCTGTAACGTATAGTGTTCTTTCCAGTTTTAAATTTATCTACTAGTTATATAGAGTTATTCAACGATCACTGAGTTAGCCGTGCACTGAAATAATTACTTTAATTTCTCTTTACATCGAGATATCTAAATGTTGTGTAAATTAATTTAGTTTCACTGGTGCTTTCAGCGGTTAACATTATTTCCAAACCTTAAACTACTTGTATCGTTTGAGGGCGTTTTCGTGAGGAATGAAACGTATCGTACTGCCACACAACCGATAGTTAAAACGCCACAAACAACCAACTTGAAGTTATCGTAAGTAATCAGTTTTCTCAACTTCTTAGCAAAATGTGTCGAAAAGATTTTTCATGGAGAATAGCCATATCTGCACATATATGTGAACCCATTTCCTTAAAATCGTAAAGTCGCAAGTCAAGCACTTTAANTGGAGAATAGCCATATCTGCACATATATGTGAACCCATTTCCTTAAAATCGTAAAGTCGCAAGTCAAGCACTTTAATTCAATCACAATTCAAACGCAAGTCCAATATTTTTGAGAAAGCAACAAAGCGCTTCTAAAGAATAGTATCTATCCGTGGTTTCTTCACACTCTTTGAATCAAACCTTTGAATAATCACCCCATCCACGATGTGCGTGGTTCATTCATGAATATATCATGTATCATAAGTGTTTTATGTTTGTGTTACCATAAAGGTACCGCTTTGTTGGATAAATTAAACTTTTGCTTCNATCATGTATCATAAGTGTTTTATGTTTGTGTTACCATAAAGGTACCGCTTTGTTGGATAAATTAAACTTTTGCTTCATTTTTCTCTATAAATTACAATATTTTATTTGTTATATATATAAAGAAAAACGGGGGAATAATTGGCACATTAATAATAAATAGTAGTAAATAATTCTTATTAAAATATTTTTATCTTCGCTCCGCACAAATCCAGTGCGTAGTCCTTTAAGTGTAATTTTGTATACTTGGTTAAGTATTTTTGCTTGGACGGAGGAATATCCTGGAAGAAGAACTTTAACAGCGCTTCAGAAAAGTTGGAAGTAACCGTCAATGACTATAAAATAATTATAAAAAAATAATGCTATACTGAAACTTTGCATTGTGCCCTGAAATCTTCTGTGCCATTTATCACCACTTAGCGAACTGCGGGTGAACCAATATCTGCATGCGAACGTATTTCATTTCTACCTCTCCTATGAGTAAAGGGAATTATAGGATAAACCAAACGTTCAATGTAAAGTTTCATTGAAATAATTTGATGTTTTAATTCGGCATGTGTATTATGCAAGTATTTAAAATACATTCTTATTTAAAATGAATTTTTTTTTCAGAAACACTTAGTTCAGATTTCGTATAAATATGAAAATATTTTGATTTAGTTAAGCACAGCGTCATTCGATGACGCTATTCAGTTCATCAGGTGCTTTTCTTACCTAGCAAACATGTGCAGCTCAACAGGAAGTTATGTAACGGTGCTTCTTCCGGAACAGATTTTTCGGCTACAGCNTACCTAGCAAACATGTGCAGCTCAACAGGAAGTTATGTAACGGTGCTTCTTCCGGAACAGATTTTTCGGCTACAGCATGGCGCAAATAGGTCTCCGTAATGAAAAGTGCAGCAGATAAATATGATACAATTAAATACTACAGATCTGGTGTAAAAAGAATGCTGCTACTCTTACCGACAGCTGTTAAAATCGTAACGCCGTGTTACAGTAATGCGCTCAGTAAGATAGCAGTTGGGTGATTTGGAAAGCAATCAAGAACTAAGTTTCTACGACGCTTGGAGATGAAAAGTGACGAGGATCGGGAAGAGAAGGAATGAAATGGTAGGAGAATCTGGAACACTCCGATAAATCCCACAAACTGTCGAGCGACTGTTACCAACTTACCGACGAGCAAAAAAAAAAAAACAATAAGTTCAGTACTTGGGATACATATTTATTATAAAATACGATTTAAGACTTGGCATCTAATGAATAATATGTAGTTTATATTACAGGTTTTATAATAAAACAACAATATATTTTTAGTTGTTAAAGTTGTTTATGATGGGTATTCTGTCAAATAACTCTGGTTGTGATAGCTCACGTACTTCTTGTCATTGTAATTTTAATGGCCAGCAGTGTATAATGCAAACACCTCTTCCCGCAAAACAAAAATAAATCCTTTTCGTTTGCAACTAAGCTTAAGTGTTACATAGTTAATTAGGACCTTTTCTCGTAACTCGTTGCCAGCATTACCGCACAAAAACCGGCGGGATTTTACGTCAAACCATACGTGCTAGAAGGGTTGAAATTTTAATTATGATTTCAAAAGTGCTGAAAGAAATTCCAAAGTAAACCACCTATAACCTTTTGCTTAATAGTAGAGCCATTAAAATTGTATACACGACAATAAATAAATGATGGTTTGTCATGGACGAGTTAATGATAATTATTTTAACAATATTTTTTTTCTTTTTTTGTTATGCATTCATCCAATGCAGTAAAAATATTTTTCCAATGGCAATTAATGATTTTATCATAAAGGCAATTTTGCTACGACATCAATACAAAAAAATCAGTGAACTTGTCATAACCTCTTATAAATTCTATTACCTAAAATATAGGCTTGCTGCAGGGAATTACACTTATACATATGGTCGCTTATGATATGCGACAACAGTATTATATAAGTTTTGCCGTCGTTTCGAATTACTTTCGCTGAGTTCCAAAATTCAAATAATATGTTTAAAACTACGTAGTAAAAATTATAGAATTTTTTTTTACTAGCCCGGAAATATTATTATAATGTGTACGTTTTCAAGACATCATTCACCTAATATTTTTGGTTTGTAAAAATTACAAGTTATATATTGTAATGCTACAAAATTATTCTTGGCAACTGGGCATTTAAATAGTTTTACAGTGTAACAGGAATACAGCTACAAAATGTTTAATAGTTCTTCACAATAAATGTACTCCTTTCACTTCTAAACGTTTTTGGAACATGTGTTGAAATATTAACGGCTCCGCTTATTAAGTTCAGAAAGTTTCGATTTATTGCAAAACGCTTTGGCGAACGTGCACTTTATGAACGGGACGTAACAGAGTGTTGTATATTATGACGCTGTTTAAGACTCCTACATCAAGTTTTAAAACAAAATAGGGTATCGACAAGATTTTTTTTTCTTACGAAACGCCTGTGATTTCATTTGGCAGTGTAGTATGAGAAAATTTACTTCCGCAAATTTTCAACGTCCCTACAATACTTTAAACGAAAATATTAATATATATATATATTTAACTAGTCATGCACTGTAAACACTAATTTGTGAATTCAATCGGTGAAATTATTGTGTTGAAAATACAGTTAACTTGCTGTTACTGACAAAAACAGTGGAATGTTCTGAGGTTACAGCGACAGGTGAGTGCGATTTATTATGAATGTAAGTATAAATCACTATTAGATTAATCGATCAGTTTCAAGAGACCGGCAATAAAATTCGCAAATTTTGAAGAGTAACCAAATTTTTTACATTAAAACACATGAACAAGTAATAGAAATCTTTCATCATTGTGGTATCTATCACTGAAGCTGATAAACATTTGAGTTACTGCCTATAACGAACAACGCATTTAAATCTTGGGTAAATAAAACGCAGAATAAGACGAACTGAAGACTAAATTCTATTCGTTGTCATTATCCACGAATTACCGCAACAAGGGGTAACGTTTACACTGAAGATGGTGGGTTTTTGGTGGGTGTGATTGATAGAGTTGACGAATGTACTGTTTTTCACGAAAATTATAGAGTTTGCACATTTTGATCCTCCTGCTCTTCTTATGAGTAGCAATGTGGCAAAAACTACTTTAATAGAGGCTAACGAACGTGCCTAACAATAATTGGCCCAGGTATTAAATTTGTTAAGACTCGTTGCATTGTCTGAAGAAATGTGTAATATTTTCACTTTTTGCATTCTAATTCATCGATAACATGCGCAATTGCTTGCAATCTGAAAAGAGAAATTGGAAATCTTCCCGGTAAAAAAACATTGCCATGGACGTCAAATAGAGAGTCCATTGGAACCGAAGTTCAGTTAACTGATTAGAGCATACTTCATTGCCTTATTTACATAAAAATAAACCTGTATTGATAGTTGAAAAAAAAATACACTCGTAGGCAAGAAAAATGCTCACTTCGGCACGTTCAAAAAATTATCTATAAATTATTGTATAATTTTTGGACTGCTATCAGCAGACGCACTGGTTTGTATATCTCGTTCACTTAATGAGTTGGTGTTAAGAGAGTCGCCAATATGAACATCATTATTTCTATTTGGGGTAGAAAACGGTATGTCTACAAAACATGTTCCGTTTTTACATTCCGAATAGCTAGCAACACTACGCTGTTTTTTTTTTTTTTTTTTTNATGGGAGTGGAAGCGAGTTCCACCCCTAGCGACGCTAACTTCTACCTGACGATTTAAACTGTTACCGCACAAGTCCGCCGGCAGCGAGATCCTTCCCGGGGTGAAGTTCCCGGTCCAAGATATTTTATTCAGTTGGGCCGGGGAGCCACACTCACCCGCCACTCCATCCCCTGGCCTGGAGCCGGCCAGCCAGATCGACCCGTTGTAGTCACGCGGATTACGGGAAGTTTGTGTAATGGCCGTCGTCGCACAGGTCATCAACAGGAGTCCAGGGCCCTTAAAACTGGCCAAGGGCCGCCCATGCCACGCGCATGACGAAGGAGGAGAATGGTTTCCAAAACGGAGCGATAAACTCAACTGTACTGTACGAAGAACTCGTTAAAAGGCAGGACACGAACCAGCGAAATCGTCAGCGAAGTGTTGCGTTTGTGAAGAGTGGTGAGTATGGAGCAGCGCCGGAACGCAAGGGCGTTATCAACGGGAGAAACCCCGAGAAAACCCGTCGGCCAACGGCATCGTCCGTTACGATTCCCGCATGCGAAAATCCGGGGAGCGACCTCGCCGGGAATCGAACCCGGTTTGCGTACGTGGGAGGCGAGTAGTCTGGTCACTAACACCACAGCGACCTCTAAATGAAAGGAGAATGCATATTTCTTGCAACACTATCAAATATTTCCTTTTTTTTTAATCATTCAATGAGTTTACAAGATTAATTTTTAATCAACATTTTAAGCATATTTCCATTGAAAATTCATCAGCAAACACACTGTGTCAATACAAAACCTGTTCATTATGAAAAACTGTTATAATTATTATTCTGATTGTATGCTGTTAAATTATTAATTAAGTTTACACATTATTTCAGCCATTTATTAAACACACATTCATTTAAACTGTGATAGTTAATAAAGAATATTTAATTTATTCACATATGTAAACCATTTGCTAATATATTATTTTTAACTTAGTAACAATATTTCTTTCCACACAAATATAATATATATTACGAATGTTTAATTAAACACAGTTTTTCCTTCAGAACGTTCTTTCTGAAGCGTCCAGTATGGAAATACGTTTAAGTTAAGAATTTTCTAATGATAGACGTTTTATAATCTTAGCAATATATATTATAATATCACAAAAAAAGTGAATATTTTCTTAGGTTTTCTCAGTGAACAAATATCGTATTTTTCGTCGATATTGTTGGGTTGTGCAATAATTTTTGACGAGTTATGCACGTTGTACAGTCAGCTACTCTTGTCCATCGAAAGCAACTCTCTCTCTACTTTAAGGGCAGCCAGTTTGTTAGGGTAAACTGTTGACAAATGAAACGGTTTTTGTAAATTCCGTCAGTATTGAATAACGTAAAAAGAGTACAACATTCTATTGGAAAATTTCAAATTCCAGACACATGATGTCGAATATTTTATGGCGTTTTTCTTAGAAAAAATATAATTTAACGACTTAAGTATTGCCACATGACAATTCCCCGCACTCTCCAAATAAACACTTCTGAAAATGACAGTGAAACGTATTCTGCAACGGGGATGCGTTAGCTGAACTAAAGTCCTCTGTTCGACAACCAAAAATTTGATTTTTATANGAAAGTCCTCTGTTCGACAACCAAAAATTTGATTTTTATATACTTTTTATTGAAACATAATGACACTTTACAGGAATTGATACGGGAAGAGTAAATAGATAGATGCATGCCAGCATATGATTCGCTCTTCTACAGAAGATGGTGATGGGAGGAACTCCAAGGGAAAACTGTTAAAACAAGACAGGATTAGTATATTGACAGCGGGGAAAACTAACCAAAACCGCAAAAAAAAAAAAAATTACAAAGAGGAAAAAATAAAAAGGAAAAGAAAAATTTAATAAGAAAGGGGAAATCAGGAAACAGAAAAGGATTCGCCGTACCTTGCTAAGGCGGGGGGAATGAAACCCACACTAAAAAACGGAAGTGAAAAAAAAAAACAATCGGCAGACAGGAAAAAGGACAATAATGTATGTAATGAAAAGTGAATGTTGTAAAAACTGCGGGGTTAGGCGCTTGCACAACCGTAGGTGTACCTCAATTTGGTCGTCGGGCTGTTGTCTGACTTGCAGTTGATAGACAGTCAGCTGTTCAACACGCCAATGACAGGTCAGATCGCCGACATACAGCTGTTCGACAGACCAGCTAGCCGACAGTTAACTTATCGACAGGTCCGTTTATTGAAGACAATTCGGACAGATGACTTTCAGGTGAGTGAATGTAGCCTTTCTGCGACGTTATTACCTTTCCTTACTCTTTGTCGTGTTGGCTTCAAGAACCATATTACGTATTAAAATGAACAAGATCATAGTAGAATATAAATACATTATAAACATACATTCCTACCCTCTGTTATGTTTTCCCTCCTTAGAAAGTAGTACAATGAACGGGATGTATATCAGTCGTATAGAAGGTATACATTGAAGAAGTGGGTGAAGAGGGTTGGACGGTTCTTAACATCGGGGCCTTGAAAGCCGAAAAAATAGAGAAGAGGTTCNTGAAGAAGTGGGTGAAGAGGGTTGGACGGTTCTTAACATCGG
The DNA here is from genome assembly GCA_002778355.1 of Clitarchus hookeri. Taxonomy (NCBI): domain Eukaryota; kingdom Metazoa; phylum Arthropoda; class Insecta; order Phasmatodea; family Phasmatidae; genus Clitarchus; species Clitarchus hookeri. The sequence goes on from NQII01006415.1 coordinate 80,319, forward strand.
GGCCTTGAAAGCCGAAAAAATAGAGAAGAGGTTCATATAAAAAGGATAAGTAAAGTATTGTTTTAACAACTCTGACATAAGTAATCATTAATACAGGAGATCAAGTTGCAGGGCCAGCGGAAGAATGGAAGACAGGTAAGGTTACACATCAAATTAGAGTGATCATGAGTTAGTGAGGAGCTCACCCGGTCTCGAACTCCGGACCCTCTGCCCAGATCGCCACCGGCTCCTCGACTGGCAGGCGATCAATTCCCTGGACACTCGCCGACTGCGGCGATCTCCTCCCTCGCAGTCCAGTCCACACTCCGCGCCCCTCCACGCGCGTGTGTTGTAGTTCTTCCTGATTGGCTCCCGCTGTGCACTGGAGGCGGGGTCTCCTTGTAGTTTCTTGAATCTANGCGTGTGTTGTAGTTCTTCCTGATTGGCTCCCGCTGTGCACTGGAGGCGGGGTCTCCTTGTAGTTTCTTGAATCTAAAAATAAATGTCCAGATACAGGATGATTCTCAAATCATAGGACAAACATTGAGGGGTGGTAGAGCTCACTAAAACAAACAATTATTATATAGGAATATATGGGCGGGAGTGACGCGTTGAGGCACAAGCACAAAAATAACACATGAAATGCAACACATTGTTTATTTACAACGTCGCTGCTAAATGCCTTTTTACAGCCACGTTTATAATAATTCCTCAAAATGGCTACCACCGACAGTAATGCCAGCTTGGTAGCGTCGGTGGAGTGATTGGCGAAAAGATACAAATACTCCAGGTATTTCATGCAAGCCACCACTGTCAGCCAATCACGCCATGTGTAGAGGTCGCCAAGCATACGTGACTGTCGCTGGATGTATTTCCAGCAACTGTTTTAACATTTTCTGTACGGAATTACTCGTTATGTATGCTGCTAATGGACATTTTATGTTTCCGTTAATGTGTTATGTTTTTGTGTTTATGCCATGATTTTGGAACCACTCTGTATATGTTGTTCTCAGCATTTTGTTACTGAAGATTAGAGATTCCGATCCGGTTCGCTGTTATGGTTTTTCAGTTTTGTAAACATGCCTGTGGCTCCCTTGGTAGGTATTGTTGCGTCAGTTCCTGCAACACTGCAGTGCAAAGCATCTCGTGAACAAACACAAACATTCGTGACAAAGTAGATATATATTGGAATTCTCTATTATAATAGTATAATGTAACACATGATAAGTTTGCACCTATGTACTTCACTATGATGTACCCGTACCTTCCATTTTTTGCATTGCTTCGCCACCTCATTCTTGCGTTTCATTCTGAGTCACCCTTCAGGTATAACGGGAAATAGTAGGTTTTCTCTCAAAAAAACATCTCGTTCAGTTGGTGTCAGTCCACACTCTAGGATGCTTGCATCCCTCACACTCTATTGTGAGTACTTAGGGTACGACGGGGTTTGTCTGGCTGAAAAAAAAATAGAAGGAATATTGTGTAGATTGTGCATGCTAGCTGCGTAGAGGCCTTTCTGTATTCCGAAGTTAAACTATTGTTCTCTCAGCAGAACTGTCAAAATCACATAGTTTCGACTAAGGTTTGCACACAGTTTTGACAAATAAACGCTTTTTTCTGCCATCACACTAATTTTGAGGTATGTAGTCAAGATACGCGACATTTAATTTTTTTTTTCGAACGTTTTGGTTTAAGTTTTTCGCTTGTCAGGAACTTGAACTGCATTGCAGAGTGCTTGAAAAACCGGTTTTCTGACGAAACTATTCTATGTACCCCTGGTATTTTTACCTACGAAAATACATCATACTCCAGATAAGCATGGAATGGTACTTCAGTTACAGCGCAAGCTACTATTTTGGAGCCTTGCAATATAGAGGTTGAGTATAAAAGAATACCCCAAATTCGAAGGTCTATAATATCAAAACCAAACAACCAACAACATTGATTGACCAATCAAATGAACCGCGGAACCGTGAAGTTGGTTTTCCATACATTTACAAATGTTCAAAGTGACCCTTATGAGTGGCCTGAACATCTACCCGATAATCAAACTCGTTCCACGNCCATACATTTACAAATGTTCAAAGTGACCCTTATGAGTGGCCTGAACATCTACCCGATAATCAAACTCGTTCCACGCTCTCGTCAGCAAGTCCGGTGTTACGTTTTGGATGGCGTTCGTAACTCTCGGTTGAGTTGGTGAGGTGGTAGCGAGCTCACATTCGACACGTCAATGTGAAGGAGACGGTCTGATGTTTCCTTTATGGGGCGCCACCCCATTGGCACCTAGCTGTTNCATTCGACACGTCAATGTGAAGGAGACGGTCTGATGTTTCCTTTATGGGGCGCCACCCCATTGGCACCTAGCTGTTCGCGGATACCTGAACGAGACGTTGCCGCAACGCTGGATTGGTCGAGGAGCAGCTGGTGACCAGGCTCTTCATCACTGGCACGCAAGAAGCCCGGATATTGCCCCGTGCCATTTTATGGTGGTACGTTAAGGATTAAGTGTTTCTTCCACCATTGCAGGCTAACATTGACGACCTGAAAATGAGAATTACGGACGCCATCCAAACCGTAACATCGGACATGCCGATAAGAGTGTGGAACGAGTTTGATTATTGCGTAGATGACGTTCGGCACGCTCGTGGTGGTCACATTGAAACATTTATGAATGTAAGGTAAACAAACCTCGTGGTTCGGCGGTTCATTTTATTGGTAAATGAAGTTTGTAGGTTGTTTTTTTTTTTTAGATATTATAGACCTTCAAAGTTGGAGTATTCTTTTATACTCAGCCGTTAGTAACTGCGGCCTTTTCAGACTGCCGTATCATAAAAAATACTAGCCGGACACGAGCCAAACAACGATAGGAGCCCGTATTGAACTTTCATACAGACGTTTCCCCTCTAAAATGATAGTGCCACCGCTTTAATTCCCATAGGTACACGCAGCACCACGAGAACACTACACGCCAGTTCAGAGGTCTGAGCGTAGCGGCGATGGCGCTCTTGTAGCGCGTGCCAGTGTGACCCTTATAGCGCCCGCACTTCTAATACAAAAAAATGAGATAGTCGATGAAGGCAAGAGGGACCATTACGAGGACTGTGTAGCTGCGCGTTCAATGTCAAGAAGCGAGGGAGCGATACGGGCGACAATAACACGCACCCCTAGCGCCTCATCGCCCCTACGCGCAAAGCGTGCAGAGTTTCCTTCGTGATGCTGTGCTGTGCAAATTGAATCGATAAAAGCGGAACTTTATCACATGCAAAGGAAGCCCGAACATTAAACTACGTTCGTGTAATCGTACGTTTCTCTTACCGCTTAAGGATACTGCATGGGCGAACTTTAAATATATTCGATATCTGACCATTTTCACGATTTTATTTTTTAATTCAAGAATACACCGAATATGATCAAAGTAAAAAGACGAAAACAATGACAATAGTTTTGTTTACAGTTTCTGACAAAAAGTAGTGGTTATTTACCGATATACGAGTATTCGCGGAAATAAATATTTCACAGAAAATGTTTCCGTACATATTGCTCTAAAGGCTATATCATTGTTGAAACATGAGAATCTGACGGTTCTTTC
>NQII01006415.1:83899-123267 GCA_002778355.1 Clitarchus hookeri
AAATATTTCACAGAAAATGTTTCCGTACATATTGCTCTAAAGGCTATATCATTGTTGAAACATGAGAATCTGACGGTTCTTTCGGCAGTCCTCGAGTCAATTTTTGGTGTTTGGAGGGGGGGGGTGCATACGTTAGTAGTAAATCACGCTCCCTCATCTTTATTCGATGGTACAGAAACGTGGTAGCACTGCTCGTGAAGCCTGATAGTCGTCTGAGAGACGTCATGATGTTATGCACATTGATCACGTTTGCCACGCGCCGGGCCGTCACCTTCGGCCCCGCGCAGGCACAGGCGAGAACACGCCGTTAAAAGCCATCGTCAAACAGCTCCGCTGCTCGAGCGGTTTATTATCACGTCTCCGTCTAAAGTTTAAAGCAGCGANTTAAAAGCCATCGTCAAACAGCTCCGCTGCTCGAGCGGTTTATTATCACGTCTCCGTCTAAAGTTTAAAGCAGCGACGCCGCGGCAACGGACAATGAAGCACGTCGCGCGTAAAAGATTAAAACCCCCTCGCGCGCGGCGTCTCGGGCGTCTTCGTGGAACCACCCCGAGGGAGAAAGGGTCGTTGACTCGCGAGCAGACTTAATGATTTACGTTTCCTCCGGGGAGCACAGCGGCGCTTCATGGTAAATTCTCTTGAAAACGCCNCGCGAGCAGACTTAATGATTTACGTTTCCTCCGGGGAGCACAGCGGCGCTTCATGGTAAATTCTCTTGAAAACGCCCGGCTTCCGATTTTTTTTCCTAGATAACAAGCAACACGCCCATTGAATATACTGCAACGTTATCAACTTATAATTTTAATTCTGCAAACATTATGAATCAATAATTGTTTTTCGTATGTACATGCAATAAAGCGTATTTTAAACAAATCGACGTGAACTCAGAAATAGTCCCTAATGTTTCCAGTTTGTTTACAGTTACTTCTAACTTTTCTGAAGCCCTGCTGAAATTCTCCCTCCAGGATGTCCCTCCGCCCCACGCGAACAAATCTTAAACGTGCCTAGCAAAATTACACCAAAGCGACAGCTCACCGCATTCATGCGCAGTCAGTGTGATTATATTTTTCATAGGAACAATTTGTTACTACAAATTACCAACATACCAATATTACTCCCTGTGTTTATCCATATTAACAACGAAATATTATAATTTATAAATAAAGTATACTTGACAGTTTAATCTAAACGAAAATGTAATACCTTCAGGTTAACACAGTTAAAAAAGGTTCGTGATTGACTACATATCCATAAAACAACCAAACACATCATACATGAGGTAATTTTTAAAATGTTTGCTACAAAAAGCGCGAAGAAACTATGAATATACTTTAATGTCACTGGTGAAGTAAATTTTTGTGCCCTCTGGTATTAAATTTGTTTAGTGACAGTTCTAAATCCCGTTATCTTAGTGAATTTATTTGATATATTAAGGTTTCATTGGCTATTCCCTATGTCCTGTCTATTCACCGTTGTCTTTTATAGGCAAATTGTCTACTGTGATCGCCAATGTTTGGTCGTTAGAAGTTGGAAATATTTTTTTCCTAAATAAACCAGGATATGACTTTACACTTCCTAATTTTCAGTGGAATTTGTATTGTAACTTTTTTGTGTCTATTTTTCCTATTTTCTATCATTTCGTTAGTTGGACGATTTATTGTAAGTTAGCAAAGTCTTCTGTGACTCGTACATCCTCCGTTGCGCATCAGATTTTGTCAACGTGTTCAGTGTTTACTTTCATGTGGTGTCATTCTTCGTAAATCTTTTTACTTATGTTTGTCAGTGGAAAGATTCTATTTCAATTTTCGTCCGTAGGATCCGGAAATTTTGACAGCTATCCAGAGCTTTTATTGCGTTGCGTCAGGTTGAAATCCGTGTCATTTTTACGCAAACAGTAAAATTTTCTCCCAGTGGATTTATCCACANCGCGAGCAGACTTAATGATTTACGTTTCCTCCGGGGAGCACAGCGGCGCTTCATGGTAAATTCTCTTGAAAACGCGCGGCTTCCGATTTTTTTCCCTAGATAACAAGCAACACGCCCATTGATTATACTGCAACGTTATCAACTTATAATTTTAATTCTGCAAACATTATGAATCAATAATTGGTTTTTCGTATGTACATGCAATAAAGCGTATTTTAAACAAATCGACGTGAACTCAGAAATAGTCCCTAATGTTTCCAGTTTGTTTACAGTTACTTCTAACTTTTCTGAAGCCCTGCTGAAATTCTCCCTCCAGGATGTCCCTCCGCCCCACGCGAACAAATCTTAAACGTGCCTAGCAAAATTACACTAAAGCCACAGCTCACCTCATTCATGCGCAGTCAGTGTGATTATATTTTTCATAGGAACTATTTGTTACTACAAATTACCAACATACAAATATTACTCCCTGTGTTTATCCATATTAACAACGAAATATTATAATTTATAAATAAAGTATACTTGACAGTTTAATCTAAACGAAAATGTAATACCTTCAGGTTAACACAGTTAAAAAAGGTTCGTGATTGACTACATATCCATAAAACAACCAAACACATCATACATGAGGTCATTTTTAAAATGTTTGCTACAAAAAGCGCGAAGAAACTATGAATAGACTTTAATGTCACTGGTGAAGTAAATTTTTGTGCCCTCTGGTATTAAATTTGTTTCGTGACAGTTCTAAATCCCGTTATCTTAGTGAATTTATTTGATATATTAATATTTCATTGGCTATTCCCTATGTCCTGTCTACTCACCGTTGTCTTTTATGGGCAAATTGTCTACTGTGATCGCCAATGTTTGGTCGTTAGAAGTTGGAAATATTTTTTTCCTAAATAAACCAGGATATGACTTTACACTTGCTAATTTTCAGTGGAATTTGTATTGTAATTTTTTTGTGTCTATTTTTCCTATTTTCTATCATTTCGTTAGTTGGACGATTTATTGTAAGTTAGCAAAGTCTTCTGTGACTCGTACATCCTCCGTTGCGCATCAGATTTTGTCCACGTGTTCTGTGTTTACTTTCATGTGGTGTCATTTTTCGTAAATCTTTTTACTTATGTTTGTCAGTGGAAAGATTCTATTTCAATTTTCGTCCGTAGTATCCGGAAATTTTGACAGCTATCCAGAGCTTTAATTGCGTTGCGTCAGGTTGAAATCCGTGTCATTTTTACGCAAACAGTAAAATTTTCTCCCAGTGGATTTATCCACANATTGCGTTGCGTCAGGTTGAAATCCGTGTCATTTTTACGCAAACAGTAAAATTTTCTCCCAGTGGATTTATCCACAAAAAGAACTTACGGTTCAAACGACAATGGACTCGTACTTTTGAGACATCGTGCACATTGAAACCAAATTTCGAAAATATACACAATAACAATGACAAAATAAAACTTTTGCGAATTTTTGTATATCAAAACATACTAACTGCGCACGCGTAAAACTAGGGTGGACAACTGTACTCACCTTGCTGCAGACGTTCTTTCTGGGAAAATACATAATGCATGCTTAAATTCCACATTTGAATGCTGCCCCACGAATGTCTTCACGACTGTCCAGGGCCTCGGCGCGTCGAGGGGATAAAGAATTTAGACGTGTCGGCTTACTCTATCCTTATCGACTCATCGATTTTGTGCCGCGCTCACTAAAGCCCACTTGTCGGAGTCCTGAAATAATTTCAGCAGCAGCTACCTTAAATGGTGGTAGAAAACCACCTGCGATACGGGAGTACGTGTATTGACGAGGCCGCGGGGTGCTGGACTATTTATTGGAATGCGAGTATGTGATTAGCTATACTTCCTAAAATTGAATCAGCGAATTTAATCATTAGAATTATTTTACTGTTTATTCAGTTAACGACCTAATATCTACCGGCGCACGAGTGGAATGCACTGAGGTTTTTATTGCCAGGCCAGTGAAAATCAATAAGAATGAGTAGAAATCGTTGTCGATCAGTGAATACCAGCAACTGAAATCACTAGTAGAAATTAAGTGATTCAAGTAGAGCCGTTTCACTCACCTGCAGTCGAATGTAATAAAATGTGATACTTTATACCTAAACTGTATTATTATGTTCATGCCCAATAACAACTCGTTTTTGTAGCCACATAGTGTAAATAATAAATCTTAGAAGCAAATAAATAAGACAGTAATATAAACGTGCCAGAGTACGATGTTGTCGAAATATATTTAACGTACTGCTACAGGCGGCCGCTCTACGAGCGTGCGAGGCACGGATGATTTAAGGATGCGCGCGCTATCAGTTGCAACCAGACACGCAGCGGTTTTTCAAAAAGGAATGTTTACAAAGCGTGCCTGTTATGCTATCAAAGCGGGTATCGCTTCCGACCTTGGGTGTCGGATGTCACTGAAGGAAAGTTCTAGTCATTACTACTGCCCTAGTTTTTCTCAGCTTGAGTCGGGGTGTGTTGAATCTTCCAGATCAAAACCAGCGACACTATAAAAGTGCGGCGGACATCCGAGCCGAGAGTTAATGAGAGTCGGGAGTCTGGGCGATTGTGTGGCATCAAACGAAAGACGATGAGCGAGAAGAGCAACGAGTGGCATCGGAAGCGACCAGTGGGAGGAAAATCTGCGACTGCGAGCATCAGACCAGGGAAGGGTGTGACTGGCCGGCTGAACTTCTGGACTGGATGAGTAAGTGAAAGACATTTCAAATGATGGCAACAGACAGACTGAAAGTCTGTTAATGATGATTATGACTTAATTGACTACCACCAAACAGAGACACTGAGAAGGACGTTAATTAGAGTTGAAATAGACATTAAATACTGTGCTCATTGAGAAATAAAAAAAAATAGTGGAGATAGGTAATTTACTGCTGTAAATGATAGCAGTGTGAATATACTAAAAATAAAATTCTGATCTTTTAGTTTTATTAAGACCTCCATCCTCCAACAATACGTAACTCTCACGAAGTAATTTAGTCGCATATCAATAGAGAAACGACTCAACAAACCGAAAAAATGTACATATGTACAATATCAAGCATGAATGTAATCAGATGTCACAAGGAAAATGACACACCACAACCAGAACGAGTAGCAAATAAACAAAAAGAATAGTGTGTGAAGAAAATTGCAAAAAATAATATGGGTGAAACAGCAAAGACAGTAAAACGGAGAACAGTGGCTGGAACAAATCTATACACGTACATACGACTAAGACCACACACACGAACGCAGTGGCTGAAATAAATGTATACGTAGATACAGCCAAGACAACACAGATTAATACAGTGCCTGGAACAAATGTATACACGGGCATACAATTAAGATAACACAGAAATACATAGTGGCTGGAACAAATGTATACTGGACATACAACCAAGACAACACAGACGAATGCAGCAAGCTTCCGACGAAGACATGGCCGTGGTTACACCGAATGCGTTTGCGGGCGAAAATAATTACTACGCATGCGCGTTTTCAACCACAATTCTTCAACATAGTGTTCCATACTTGCAGGACCTTCTAAACNAAATAATTACTACGCATGCGCGTTTTCAACCACAATTCTTCAACATAGTGTTCCATACTTGCAGGACCTTCTAAACTATCCTAAGATAGTGGGCTAACTCGCCTTTCTACAGTTTATATTAACGGAAACTAATCGTATAACACTACTTGAATGAGTATTTATAGTTTAAGAGTACCTTAAGGCCCCCGTCTACCTGAACCTTTTCCCCACGTTTAGGCCGGGAAGCGCGGGAGCGATAAGGGCGACACTGCCACGCGCATCAAGTACGCCATCGCCGCTAANAAATAATTACTACGCATGCGCGTTTTCAACCACAATTCTTCAACATAGTGTTCCATACTTGCAGGACCTTCTAAAGTAAACTATCCTAAGATAGTGGGCTAACTCACCTTTCTACAGTTTATATTAACGGAAACTAATCGTATAACACTACTTGAATGAGTATTTATAGTTTAAGAGTACCTTAAGGCCCCCGTCTACCTGAACCTTTTCCCAACGTTTAGGCCGAGAAGCGCGGGAGCGATAAGGGCGACACTGCCACGCGCATCAAGTACGCCATCGCCGCTAAGCGCAAGGCTCTGAACTGGCGTGCAGTGTTCTCGTCGTGCTGCGTGTACCTATGGGACTTTCAGCGGTGACCATATTATTTTATTAGTGGGAAGTCTTTAGGAAGGTTCAGTACAGGCGCCTATAGTAGTTTTGTATGTATCTGATGCGTGCATTTTGAGCTACAGCACCTTGGAAAGGCCGTTTTTAGCGGTTTTGGAGTACTCTGAATTGATGTTTCTAACGTATGTGATATTTTTAAAGTACTTAACAGCTCTCGTCTGAAGTGTGTGTTCTTTTCGTAGATTAGTACATTGGACTCACGCTTAATAGTTTCGTTGAAAACGCTTAATAGTTTCGTTGAAAAACGTGTATTTCGAACACTCTGCAACGCATTTCAAGCGCCAGGTAGACGGGCGCCTTTAGATAGTTGGCGAATAAACGAGCCGTTCTCATACCCGCTCGCACCGCAGCCGCGGTCTCTCCTGTCTACAGACACGTATCTGGGGAACGCCTTCACCTGTGAAGCTGACCGGAATCCAATACGAGGCCTAGTAATAACGAGAAACACACTACGACACTCTCGGCCATTTAGTATAGGGAGGAACGTCCCGTGCGAATATACATTTTTCCAGTAGATACCATCTCTATTTATTCATACATTGAATCGATTGCAATGCTAATTATTATATGCTTTTCTCTCTAGTGATGATGCATGCCTAACCCTAGAGCGTCTAATTGTTAGGAAGCAGCTAAAATTGGGATGTTCTGTCATCGTTAGCCTTCCGGTGTAACCATGCGACGCAAAACTCAGTTACCTCATAAAATTTGTGTTGTAGAGGTTTCTAACGTAATGAATTCTGATAGCATTTTGGACTTCTGATAACAATTTGGACAGACACAAGCACTTATCTTCGGATATGATTTTTTTTCTCGCTGGCATCTCACACATCCCTTCTCGTATAATCAATTATTTGTTATATACAATACATATATTTCTCGTATATAGGTTGTTCGGCAAGAATATTTCAGGAGGTTATTTTCTTGTGGAAAACGAGGTATGCATATGCGATGCAACTTATAGCCTAGATGAATGCTTAATGGAGAAAGATGGCCTCAAGATCTAGCTTGGAAATGTTATTGTTACCAGATTTCACAAAATAATTGGGAATAAACAACAATTTTCTGGATAGTGTTTAGTGCTATTGAGATATTCACACATTGGACAAATTTTTGTTGATATCTCTCGTCATAATTATATTAATATGTGTGCTTAACTTCATTGAGCATTACGTCATGCTTAAACGAAAGCCTCATCTTGTTTCATTTGTACCACCGGGAATAGTCAGCCCAACATCGTTTGGCTTACCACGTACTTACCTCCGGATTTATGAAGTATTAAGATAATTTTCGAGGCCACCTTCATTTGCAAAGTGTTTATCCCCTTAATTATTAATTTATTTAAAAATAAATTATTATGTTTATACACGTAATAAAATATATACATGAGTTTAGGGACAGCTAGAGTTTCCTTAAATATTTTAATATTTTTGAACGTGTTTTCCTTTAATTTATAATAAAACTGAAATACAAAATACGTTTTTTCTTTACCAACAGTATTTTTTCTAACTAACATACGTGACCAGGAAATAACTGGAAAAAAAAAATTTTTTAACGTATTTAATTATATACACATTGCAATATTATTCTGCTGCGTAGCAAAAAAAAATACAAGGCATAATTATTTTGCGAGTTTCTTCTCTGAGTCATGGCATTACACTCAATATATGTTTTTTTAATGTACCATGAGTTATCATAACTCCATAGTCTTAAGGCTTCGGAGTTGCACAGAGCACAGAAATGTCTTTGATTTTTGCACTTGTAAAGTCTTGTGGCGTGCGTCTTGACGAGCTGTCGAAACGGCGGGCAGTAGCGCTGCTCGTGAAGGTCTACGACGTTCGTTCCGACGGGGCATACATTGCGAATCGCCGACTCTTGGCATCTTCTGAACACGAACACAGGATACTCGCAAATTGTGGCTTCCTCCAATAAGTTGGGAATTCTATCGTATGGAATATTTCTCTCGTCCCACCATAGTCCGTGAGTTTCGTACGCCTGTAGACGGTACGCCTGTCCTGTTGCGTGGTGCGGTCGAGGTGCTGCCATGGACACGGAAGTACAAAAGTGAAAACTTTGGTTCCCTCATCTTCGTCACTGTACGTGATGGTAATCTGCTTGATGGTGTACGAGTCCGACAATCGAAAACCTTGGATTTCGCAAGACATTTTTTTTTCACTAGATATTTTGATGTATAAAAAATTGAAGTTCCCATGCACTGAAAATTTTTTTTCACGAATTTTTTACAAAGTTATCTAAAACGTGGCCTTCTGACGTCTGGAGTTTTGTTGCTGCATGACAATGCCAGACCCCATTCTGCCATTCACACCCAAAACCTGATCAGATCTTTTGGATGGGAACAGATTGACCACCCACCGTACAGTCCAGACTTGGCGCCGAGCGATTTTGACTTGTTCCTCTACCTAAAGGCAAACGCCTTTAGGTAGGCAAGCGCTTCGCCTCAGATGACGAGGTGAAAGAAGCAGTTACAGACTGGTTATCCTCACAGACGGCAGACGTCTATGACTTAGGCATACAAAAGTTTGTAGAACGTTATGACAAATGTTTAAACTATTATGGAAGCTATGTAGAAAAATATAAAAACATGTAAGGAATTAAATAAAAAAAGTCGTTTCAAAAAATCTGTAATGGTTTATGTTTTATAAGAAATCGGACCTTACTTTCCGAATAACCCCCGTAGGTACGGGCGAGGTTCAACTTACCAGAGTGTGAACATTCGAATGTTTCCTCTCTTCATCCAATGAAACAGGGCGACTTTTTGAGAATTGAGAAAAGTACCATGCATATCATTACGCAATACATATCTATGGATCAGTTCCCTTGCTGAGTGCTTCTTTTTTTCTTCCGAGAACCAATCTGTGAAGTACCTGCACAGACACCGTAGCCATTAATTTCTGGAAGTGAAATTATACTTATTCGCAAACCGTTGAACATGTCAGCGGTCCTTGTCCCTCAGTTTTTTTTTTAAAGTTTGGAAGTATTTTTATGTCGACAAGGATTGTCTTCACACATGACAGACCTGTATGATATCCTACGCTTAAACCCGTTTATAAATTCATCTGCTGCATTCGCACTATGGCCTTTAGATCTCCTAGATGCATTCGCACTGTTTCGCGAATCACTACGATTTGCTTTCCACCCCATTTTCCACACGTAGAAAGAGACATTTACCGCGCATGGCCTTGCACGTGCTCCTGAAGATGCTAACTGCTCAAACATACGAGGTGACTAAGATCTTGTCCGGAGACCTCCTAAGTACCAATTCTATTCACAGAATGGCCATTAGCAGCGTCCCATTTCGATATCGGAGGGGAAATGAGTATTTGTCGTAACGACATCACGAATCAGGGGCAAAGAATGGACGTCAGCGTAATTCACCATTCAATTTATAATTGCGTGACAGATGTAAAATTTATCACTACCGTTCGAACTGGATTATAGTGGTATCTAAGTGAATGTAGCCAAGCGTATCTTATAACTTTATTGTAAGCGATTCTCAATTACTTGTTTGATGCCGGCAGTTTTTCGTCTATTCTAATTCGTTAATTTTAGGTCAATATAAAAATCGTGCAAAAAGTTATTTTGTATCCAATTGATCTGAGAATATCACCATTCAGTTACCATTTAATTTCACTTCAGGGTTAATACAAGTTAGCCACCAAAGAAATGAACCCTCCCAGTAATAAACTACAACAAAAAACTCAGCTTATCTTTCATATAACTTTTTTTAAATATGCTGTTACTGTTTTTATGCAGAAAACAATACAACGCTAGTTTAGTCTTCCTTGGAATTTAAAATTCAAGCTGTGTGTAATGATCGCCAAAATTTACTACTATTAAAAACCTCTCAGTCAACATACATCTTATTGAAGAAACGGGTAAGTTACGTCGTTATTTTACTACAAGCTTTTAATGGACAATTTTGGTCATGCGAATATTAATATAACGAAATTTGAAACTTCTCGTTAGCCTAAATGTCAATATTTCCAACATAAATGTTTTGGTAATATTAAAGTTCATTTGCTAATCCACTGTGTCCGAAAAATGTTTCTCAATCAACATTACACATCTAAGCGATGTTAAAGTTTATTAGTATTTAACATTATTTTTGTAGACTTTATATTTTATAATGGATGTTAATGAAACTTATAATAATTGAAACAATTAATAACGGTAGTGAAAACCGGACATATTCCTGGTAAGATATAAATTCAGCTGTTTTAGTAATGTGTGTTTTTATATTTAATTTTTATTTATTTTATTGTTTTGTATTTTATGAACTGAAATTAGTGACAAAAGAAGCTACGATTTAAAATACCTCAAAGCGCAAATGTGAGCACGTCCTTTTCCTGTGAGGTAAATGCATTTTCCTGAAACTTCTATTTAGTTCACGGTGAAGAATGCCACCACGTTCTGATGTATTGAACGGAATGAAAAGTTATCGTACTCTCAAGCTCACAGCTCACAGAGCCAAATGGCAGTTATGCGTGAAAGCATTTGCGTGGCTATTTCGGGAATGTCGGGCGGTAGAGAAAAAGGAGGGTTGCGCATAAAGGAAAATGTCCAAGAAAACGCGAGGAGGGAAGCGTGCTAGAGCAACACGAAACGACAGGATTTCATGAAACATGCAAGGAGAAATGTGGGGGCGACGGTGGGCGAGTGGGCAACCATAAAAAAAAATACTTAAGCACGCAATAATGAGTAAGAAAACGTTAGAAGTCGACGTGCAGGCATTGCGATAAAGCGAACTTGCAGCCGACAGGAAATGGACGGTAATTACCTAATAGAACCACTGACGATATCGGCAAAAGACATAAGTTACACCCGGGCAATTACTCATAAAAAGTGCTGGTTAATTTAGTGTTGCGTGTTAACGCAACTAAAAGATAAAGAGAATTCAATTTATCCGTACGTCGGAAATACACCGAAATCAAAATCACAATGAGTTGATTAAAACAATGTTATATTTATCCAATTAGAAATAATTGTACCACCTAACCAGTAAGTTACATACACGAGGAAAAATGAGTTGTAATTTACATTAAAAATAATAGTTATCAAAACCTGTATTTACGTTGTGTACCACTTTACTACTTTCGTAAATACATTACTTCAGTGATATCTTCACTTATGTTTCAGTGACTCATACCGAAACTATGGTTAATAAATTCAGTACAAGAAATTTTCACTTAATTCGAAAGTTAGCTTTTTTTAACTACGATTATTTGGCCAGTAAGGGTTTGCTTAGAAATCAATGATTAAGTGTTTATTAATATGCCTTGCTTCAAAATTCTTTTTAGGAAAATTGCAACTACTTTTTCATAAAAAACAGTTATTTTAATAGTGAAATTTATCAGAAACAATGCCAGATTTTCGTCCTATAAAATTATAGTAATATTTCAATTTGTTTTTGCTATTGACATACATATATCAAAAATTACAATCAAAGCGATGTTTTCTTTTTGTAGTTATTTTTGTGTTATTTCACGATTTACTGCGTACAAGACAATCAAATATTTAGGTAATTGCCTTTCTTTTCCGAAGCAGTTTCAGACAAATATAACAAATTCTGCAATTATAAAGAGCAGCCTAATACGTTAGCGGAAAGCGTAGTTATTAAAACGGAGAAATCCCCGTCTTCTCGAATTTGCGTATATTATCCATAACTTAAATTCTAAATTCAATATTTAAAACCATGATGTTCAAGACATGGGGAACATTAATAGTTATTTTTAACTCAACCTTCCTTGCTCCTGTCAATTGTCTCACATATTTAACCGCAATCAAAGTTACCCTCATTATTTAATAATTTTCGCCGGCGTGGGAAATTATGAATTAACTGAAATAGTAATAACTTATTAAATTCTGTTATGTATTCCTCTATGCCGTATACATATTAGATTTTTTATGTTCGACCAAAATGTTTGATTACAAAGATTAAAATAAACCACCCAAGATGGATGAGATTCTTTCGCCATAAGACAAACACGAAGAACCGTGCCGTCTGTAAGGTGCCTGTTAAAGTTATTTTTCATCTTTAACGCAACACGTACATACGTGAGTTTTTTTTTTTTTTTCAATAACTGGTATCAGATGTTAATGTTTCCGTAATCACACGACCAAGTGTTGTGCAATAAATTTCACGGGAGCGTCATTTTGGTCCGGACATCTATCCCCCTGCATCTCTTGGGGGGCATCGCAGTAATTCTGGACCAGTCAAAGCAACTCTCCCGAGACGTAACGTGCCGGAATGTGAAACCGTGAATCACCGGCACCGTAATTGTTACCAACGGGACGTTCTTAACCACACGTTGTTTTCCGATGCACGTACGAGTGTGACGACCAAAGTTTATCTGTTTTCGTTGCATTTTTTTTTTTTTCGTTACCTGTTACGAATGGCGGTGTTTTGTCGGCGGGGATGAGCAAATTGTCGGGTGCGGGAAATTGTTGGGTGGTCGTTTCACGCGTACCAACTGATGTTCGACAGGCTTGGAGTTGGCAGCAGAGCTCGGCGTTGTTTGCTTATTTGGTTGTAGGAACAGTTGAGCAAACGGGTAGTAATTTTGACCACGTACCTGTTTTTTTTTTCTGTACGTTTTTTCAAGTCTACTAGGGGCTGTTCACGGTGAAAACAACACTTAAGAAATGAAACCTTTCAAAATTGTTATTTCTCCTACGTGCGTACATTTCTGACCCCGAGGAAACCCTGACTTTCGCCTGCTGGGTGGAAATGGATAAGTCTCTCGATAGCCACATGCAAAACAACGCCCGTGACACAAATGCTGGCTATTTATTTTTCAAAAAACTCCAGAAGTTTAATTCCCCTCTTCTCTTATCCTGGATAACCACAAGAAAAATTAGAATTAAATAGCAAATTGAAGGTGAGGTGTTAAGTTTTATATATGTTAACCTTATGGCAAAAATTATTTTTCTTCTGTAAATTTTTTTCTGTAAATTTTACAAATTTTTTACTTACACAAGCTATATAAAATAGGCCAAGTATTACAAAAAATCTTTATATACATAGATTTTCTAAATATGGAAAAACCCCCGCTCATTTAGCATAANTAGGCCAAGTATTACAAAAAATCTTTATATACATAGATTTTCTAAATATGGAAAAACCCCCGCTCATTTAGCATAAAAACTTACATTTGCTCCTACTGAGCTTGAAAATGGTACAACATATAAAAACGTATTTCATCTGGACCATCATAATGATTCGCTCAAACCGAGCGCTAATATCAAGGACCATAAGTGTTCCACTCCACAACGAGCACGAAAATTATATTTCACAAGTTATAAAATTCTCGCTCATTTTTTGGCTAATGACAAAAATTAAAACCAGTGAAAACAATATTTAAACTTAACCCTCAGCTCAAGGCTCACCACTATCCCTTTTTTTATGTATTACGGCCAGAAGGGTATGTGCTATAATTATGTTCAATGTCCAGACATTACCACAGATGGGAGCTGATTCACACCGAGCTCGGCACCTGTAAGGGTTTGTAAACTATGATTCCCCCCCCCCACCCTCTACCATTTTTTACAAACACGTGGAACATTTTCCAATGTGTTTAGATTCCTCCAGAAATCTTTTTTAAATGTCAACGACATTCGCGACAATCGAACGGTTATATTTGTTCTTCGGACACGTCGTCTTCGGAAACACGGGGACCAATGGCAAAAAGTGACGTCACCATGCAAGTGGCGCCATGCGTTGTCGGAGCTGGAGTCAGTCTTCAATGCGCAGCGCGTNGGCAAAAAGTGACGTCACCATGCAAGTGGCGCCATGCGTTGTCGGAGCTGGAGTCAGTCTTCAATGCGCAGCGCGTGAGAGTTGTCGCACTGCTGTCGCTCGTTCCGGGCAGTCCCCCATCGGACCTTGTCGTCATCGCCGGACGGACAGAACAAGCTACGCCGGACGTCCAGCACAGCAGAGCACCGTGCTGTTTGACGTCCAACGCAAGGACAGTCTTCTCCTTGGCAGTTCGACGTAGGAGGGTAAAAACGCCGTTTGGTTGACGCAGAGATCCGTCGGTGCTAAAATGAGACGACTGGGCGTCTCAANAGAGAGTTGTCGCACTGCTGTCGCTCGTTCCGGGCCGTCCCCCATCGGACCTTGTCGTCATCGCCGGACGGACAGACAAGCTACGCCGGACGTCCAGCACAGCAGAGCACCGTGCTGTTTGACGTCCAACGCAAGGACAATCTTCTCCTTGGCAGTTTGACGTAGGAGGGTAAAAACGCCGTTTGGTTGACGCAGAGATCCGTCGGTGCTAAAATGAGACGACCGGGCGTCTCAAATTGTACCGGGCACACTTGACTGGCATTTAACAGTGAAGTTGGTAACGACGAACGAAGAGTAGTTACATGTCTTACCACTCAATTAAAAGTTACGTTATCCTTTCTGAACACCGAAATGATTTATTTTGCTTTCCGTTGTTTAAGCATATAATATAAAGTATCGGCATATATGTAAAATATATGTGTTTTTTAAATAATTATAAATTTTATATATTGTGGACAATATCAATACAAATATGTATTAAGTAGGGCTTTCAAACATACTCTGTTTACAGTGAACAGTTTATGTAGTCAGTCTCATGTAACTTGGCGAGATTATGACAGTTCGATGAGAGTAGCGCCAATGTTTACTTTTCGTTTATGTATCCTTTCGCCATCAGCTGGTGCGTCAAGTGGAAGCTGTATTTTTTATCAACATGCTGTCAGCTAATCCATTTGCCATTATTGTACTATAATGCTAAACAAATGTAAACATATTTTAGACTGATAACGGTCTAAAAAAATTAGTAGGTTATAAAAGTAAAAATATAAAACCTTGCAAAAAATTAAATATTTCCTAACCCTTTTTTTAATTTGTTCGAGACAGTGAATTTGGGTAAACATTTGCGAGACGGTATTTGTAGCTTTTGTCACACTTTGGACGTTACCGTTAATAAATTCTAGTTGGAAATATGTGACTTGGAATAACGTTATAATTGCTTAAAAACTATTCACGCGTGTCCCACTTTCCTCGGAAACAAAGAAATGGGTTTCCGGGAGAACAATATGGCGTATAATTTACGTAGACGAACGATTACCGGCTGAATATAAATTAATAGTACTCGATATCGCTGTACACGAAATAAGTGTTACTTTATAAATTATGCAGAGCTCGCGAAAAATATTACTATTGGAATCTGTTTGTAAATTTGTTATATATTGCACATAAATGCTATTCTTTTCTGGCTCGTAATGTTTTGGAAAAGATACGATAGATGGGGCGCACAGCATGTCAAGAGCGAGGTGTGAGCGGCTGGCTTTGCTCCATAGATCGCGTCCTTTTTAAGTTAACTGCTCTATTACTGACTAGGAATGACACGAATTTTATATATATTTCGTCAAATTATTACGAAAATAATTCAACAAATTATGCCATATTTATGTAAGCTTTTGGAATTAATATCAGGCATGTATGGAAAGCGTGGTTGGAGAGGAGTGATAAGACGTGAAAATAGGTTTTGAAATTGTGTTTCATTTGGATACGAATCGTATTAATCTGCCTTTAATTTTAAACACCTATACATTTATACTTTTGCACGTAGTTTAGTTTCTAACATTAAAAACTACTGTTTTATGACCACGTAAAATAGAATGTATTAATAAATCTAGGAACTCATTCTAATCCGCGTATTTTCTGCTTGTCTAATGTGCGTCGGCAGTGCATTCAAAATAGACAACATAATATTAATTTTAGTTCGTTCATGAAACAGCTGATACAAGGTTTCGTAAATGGCACGTTGTTTGTTTCGAATACGTCAAGTTACCACTGACTACACAGTCAAAAAGTCGCCAACTTAATTGAGACAGACTATATCACATGTTGCAGTTATAATCTGTAGAAGTGGTACCGTTTTTATGTCTACTATTTATTGATGGAGATTAAAAAAATTAAATGTAATGCCATTTGCTTAGCGTGTCTGTTTAATACACAATACTCTCAAACGTATGAATTTGCTCTGTGTGAAATACTGTAAATAATGCTATGCAGGGAAGCGTGTAAATTTTATTGGCGACAAACACACAAGAAGTTGAAAATCTATATAATAATTATTTAAGTTTCGATACAAGTGCTTTTGTCACGTTTGTTCAACAGACAGTGTCTATCGCCTAAGATAGATGTGGGTACAGTGCATTGTATCACGCTAAATGCCCGATAAAAAGAGATAATATGCAAAAGAAGTACCGGGCATGTCCGTTAAGTGCGTACACAGCCATATTTTATTAAAAATCTGACAAAAATATTTTACGTCAACAGTGCATATGGTTCCCACTGATCTAAGCTGGGCAAGTGTTCAATTTTTAAGAAAAGTTTTAGAACCCGAGTTAAAACATTTTGTGAATTGAAGCTCCTCTTGAATGATATTTGAGAATGTGCTCATGTTTCGTTTTACGGCCATATGAAACACATCTTTACAATAGGTTCCTATAGCTCATAGTAGAATATAAATAAAATAAAAAACATCACAAATAAAGTGACGTGTTACGGGCTATTACTTAAACTGTGTAACTGTCGTGTCTTTTTTAAACAACTGATCACATTCAAATGTTATTTTATACACTGCCACAAACCTCAGTATATTTACAAAACGTTTTACGTAAATGTACAGTGAATATACGAAAACCCAATCCTTAATTACGAAAAACGGAGCGGAGCTCTGTAAATGGAAGGTACAGAAAATCTTCGTATTTCCTGTAGACCCTAGCTGCGGGTTTCTGGAACGAACAATGCCGAGTCTGCACGAAGCTGTATTCACCACTTCAACCAGAAAAAAAGTAGTTTCTGTGGCTATCAGATTATCGATGCCACTAATATCTACCCTTCAAACATCTAAAAGTACCATCAGGTGTCTGCAACATTTAATAACACTTAAAATACACTAACTTTAATAGAAACTAAAAATTGTATTTATGTCTTAGAAATATCATCTTTACCACCATCATAGCCATGTGAACATAATATGTTAGTGATTAGTCAGTGGTTTACATCCAGTATGCCCTCTGCACGTCATTATAAGAGGAGATATTGTTCAAGATCTGTTTTCGGCAATATTGGAGGTTTTAGTACTGATGTTGCTAAAGATGATAATGTGTTTGATAATCAAGTTTCTCAAGCACAATAAAGTTATGTTTTGCCTTCTTTTTTGTATAGATTTGGTAATCAAGGTATGCCAGCTAATCCTGGTAGTGGGTTGTTAGATACGTGTTTCTATCGTCTTTCGCATAATAATCCTGGTGTTGCTGCTAATTTTATTAACCAAATTGATGTTCATGATATAATATGTTGGAAAACTCTCGCTCAGGTATACAATACTTTAAAATTTATAAATAAATATTTTATACACAGTAGAATACTTGCATAAGGAAATTATAAGATTTTTTTTTATTGTCTCGGTTTCTTAGACTCGAAGTACAGAAACGAACTAGGAAATTTAACGGAGATGTTCCGTGAATTCACGGAGAGTTCTGTGAAATTTATTGAAAGTCTGATTTTTTTAATTCAAGCAGTCCGTAATTTAACGGAGAATTTACGGACACTTATGATACATTTTTACCAGCTCTTTCCGTAAAATGTAGGACAATTTTTTTGACAGTGTGTTTGTAAATAATTTGGATATTATTTTTTCTTCTGAATAACGAATAATGTTGATTTATGATTAACCGACAAATTGTAGCTGGGGAATTGTTTTTATTACGAAAAGCGCAAGACGGCAGTGAGGAAGAATCCGAAACAGGCATGTGAATTCACTCATGTTAGCTGTGAAGATGTTCTGACTCAGTTTCATAAAGTTTTTCTATCCCGCTCTATCAAACATTTTAGTCAGTTTTCTTGTTCTATTCGATAAATCATCGATCGAAAATCCCCCTCTCTTCGCCGTGCAGATCACATGGGACAGGATCGACTTAAGCCTCGAGAGAGATAGCGTCCGAAAGAAACGTCTTGATAAACGCAAAAGGACGGGTGGGAAATACGCTTTCACGAGCGCGGTATTGAGAGTTTCGTTTCTCTAGTCACTGCACATTCAGGCACGTTTTTTCTACTTTATTCGTCAAAGTTCGCTCTTTTCCTTCCACTCCACACACACACACACACACACACACACACACACATATTTCCGCGGTGCATTGACACGTAGGCTGACTTGGGTACTAATCGACCACAACTTCAGACTAAAAGAAAAACAAATAGGGGTATAGCTGTGCCGGGGACATGGTTGTTGGGTTTTACGTTAACATGTCTACGTTGGCGGGTAATTTTTCATTTTGGGATATTGGAATTAAAATGAAAGTAACTAAATGTATGAGGGGCTTTTATTACTTGAACCTACGAACATACAGAATATCTTCCGTTTGACACCAAAATCAGTGCGCTGGCACACCGAAGCCGTGAGATGTCCTGCCGGGAAAATTTCGCCCGCGGTTAAGTTGCCGCCAGTCGCCGCGGGCTCCCACCAACACCTCGCGCGTCTGCGGCGGCAACTCAAGGTCGCACTCGCGTCGTAGTCGTGTGCGAGACCGCACGAGGAAACATTTATTTCCATCATGTTCTTAATCATGACTTTGAGTTGGCTCTGCGCATGCGTGAGGTGCAGGTGACGTTGGCAAACATTTCTTGGCACTATATCTCGGGGGTATCCGATTTACAAGTTCGCTGATTTTGGAGTCAAACTAAATATCTTGTCTAGATTTCTAGATTTGACCTATAAAAGTCACGTAAATACAGTGCTATTTTCATTTAATTCTCGTATCCCAAAAAACAGACTGAGTCATGCCGAGAAGGAGGCGCGCAAACTGTGACCAGTCCGACCCACAAAGAGAACTTGGTATAAAGTGATCGTGATAGACGCCCAATACCATACTTCCAAAATCCAAAATTGAATTGCTTTTGTGCCTACGGAATTGTCAGAATCACGTGGTCCGGATGAAGGTCGGCACTCGGCAAACAATTCATCTGACCAATTTCTAATGCAATTTGAATAAATTCGATTTACGCTAAATACTAACTCATGTAAAACGGCAAAATTGTTGGAAAATTAATTATGCACAAAAACAGTTACGTCACAGTTTGAACACGCTATATTTGCAGTTGGGTAGGCAAATCGTGAGCCAACGTTATGGGCATGCACGGGAAAAAGACAAAAGTTAGTCTACCTCAACTATACGGCATGTCTCTTAATTAGACCGACACAATTTGGCTATGGGTTAATTACGACAAAAGAAGCAGAAAACATATTTACGACTCACGTTCTCAAGTGAATTAAACAGGTAGTGGATATTTTGAAATTAATCCTGAAATACTAGTTCATTACAAACATTCAACGAAATTTGTAGTATTGAGTGTCTGGAAAATTTGTAACGGGAAGCATTGTAAACATCACAATCCCTCTCTGTTGCTGTCATCAAATAATTTCCTAGAAACAATAACGATTAATACCCTTATTTCGACTTAATCTCCAATAGGCTGCAGCATACTTGGGATTTGAAAGATGGCTTTCTACCCCGCATGTCACAACTAAATTTATACTTTATCCAGACACTCGATGTTTCACCTCCAGTATATGTAATACACTCGTGCTTCAGGTCCAACTTCAAATATATGCACCGCCCTTAGGATTCAATTTAAGCCGAAGGTCGTGTACCATGTTTTCATCCTTTTTCGTGATAAACCTGCAGCCGAATTTTGTCAGTCTAATTTTGAAACATCCCAAAGCTCATGACACGGCCTAACTCGAACACTCTTGAACAAGATGGAAGAGTAAATTAGGCCTTCTCTGCTGGCAAGCGTCCAAATATAACTAAAAAATTTCGGCATCATGTTTTCGCGTTTACAGGACTAAGATTTTCAAATTGTCATTTTCAATGCCCTGTGACGAAACTTATATTTATGTTTATTACAATAACTGTATTTCGTAATTATTATTTAGCTAATCCGCTGCAATTTCGCGAAAAGGTCCGTGGCCCAGTTTTTTTTAAAGAAAGTATATAAGTGCGTGGTACCATCCAAACACGTGATTTTTTTTAAACCACGTGGTACAGTTTATCGCCATAACCAAACCAGTTCTGTTAATTTAACAGATTGTTCAGCTCGTAGTTCAAAACTAACCGCGTTGTAAGTCAGATGATTCCGATCTGTCGACTCTCGTAAAAAAAAATTTAAGCTTAAACAAATCCTTTTCTCTGTGCGACGTGGGCGACCGCGAGGCCTGTGTGGCGATTGTAAACAGTTAGGCGACACTACAGAGGCTTGTCATCGTGCAGACCAAGTCAAACAGCGAACTGTTTACATACGACGGGTCTCGGGGTGGAGGGGCGGGGGTGGGGGAGTGTGGCCAATTAACAAATGACCGCTTATTGAATAGGTAGCAGCTGCGCGGCAGAGCAAATGTCGCTCACCGCTGCCGCCTCTGTGGTGGTCTGCTCGCGTGAATGGAAGCTGGCGCCCCGCGGACCAGAGGAAAAGAAGAGTGATTCTCGTGCTCGATGCGGACCAGAGGAAAAGAAGAGTGATTCTCGTGCTCGATGCGTGTCCAGGGGAAATGAATCGCGAATCTCCGGCACGTCCGTCGACGTCACGTGATCAAAGGGTGACCTGGATGTTTGCTTAACGTTTCGAGACCCCGTCGATTATCGATATGGGCTACCCACGGTAAAGTCGGCACTTTTGAGGCCCAGGTTACTTTCCCGTTTTAGCCATACTTTTTTATCCTTTAACCACAATTTAAAATAAATATCGCCATGTAAGTAGTAAAGAAAGTGTGTATATTTCACCGCACTTGGAAGTTAACGTCTAAAGCTGAAATAAAATATATTTATTGGATATTATTTCAAATGAGATGTCGTTCAAAAGTCTTCAGTGAATACCCTAGATTGATTTTTTGCAGAAAATATTTCTAGCCCTTATATTTACGTTTATAAATGCTGCGCTCTTTTCATGCGTTTATGGATGATTTTTACGTTTGTTAAATGTCTACATGAAAGTCATTAACGTTAAGAGTATCCTGACTGCCATNGTAAGCATTTTGTGTTAAGAGTATCCTGACTGCCATAAGCTAATCGCATCGGAAGGCTGTTTCCAGCACAAAGGAACGACCGAAATGGCGCAGTAATAAAACTGGATTCGCATATTGGAGGTCCTGTCATTGAATCTCGGGTCACCCATCATGATATTGGTTTTCCACGGTTCTTAGAATAAATTTCCAGGCGAATACCGGGATTGCTACTTATCGCAGACCATGGCCTTTTCTTTCCCAGGCTCTGATTTTCCCAGCCGCTGGATCAATTTATTACTGGCTGTCGATGAAACGCTGAGTTACGGCCCAGTAATCCGACAAAGACGACAGCCAGTAACATAAGAAGGTACGAGCAAACAATATCTTATTCTTAGGCATTCTGCACTCTGATTTCTTCGGCGTAAATCAGTGCACAAAATGGAATGTAGAGGGTGCCTCTTCTTGTATAAAACAAGATCCACAGTGTGATAAAGAATTTAGTTCCTTTGTTCGAGACTAAATGCATTTTTCAAACGTTTCTTCAATATCCTTCGAATACGGTTTTCTGCTTATATCTCCTATTGAAATAATTTTAAGAGCATTTTATATCTCCGCAGGGATATATTATCAATAACTACTTGTTCATAAGGTCTCACTTTTATACTGTGGTTTATAAAGTTTCACGTTTAATTTGAGGTTTATAATGATTTATTCAGATTATACAGTTACAGCGGAAAATTTTTGAAATTTTGCTTGAAAGATCTGTGGGTAGTTAGATACAAACAAAATATGCCAGGCTGGGCAGTAAGTGATGTATTTCATATTTTCTGTTTAATGCTTGGCGAATATGAAGAGAAATGTTCTACACATTTTAAATATAAATTACAAAATTAATACCCAACCTTCCTAATATATTTGCGATAGCCAGCCCGCAAATACTCATACTGTAACTGTGCAGGCAGAAATGTTTTTAAACTTTGTAAAAATATTTAATATCAGTGGGCCGGAAAATATTAATTTATATCCTCGGTGCTTTTTCTGACGCTGGTTAGTAAAAGCAGAATTTATTTGAAAATATACCTGATGTTAATCTTTACATATACTCAGAACAAATATCGGCATAATCCCCCATCCTAGTTTCAGAGAACACGCGAAAGCCGAAATGATACCCACTACTGAGTGGAAAGTGTAAGTTCAAAGTAGGTACATAATTAACATTGGGTGTTTTAAATATTGCTGTCGAAAACTGGTAAAAAGACTGTGTAACCCGCCGTCTCTCTCTGCAATTTTCTTCCCTACAGCGAGCTGCTTTGAAATCTAAACCATGAGTCTCCGCCGAATATTGGCCATTTTGTTGCTCTAAAATGAATACATTCCATTCTAAACACAACAAACCTATCTTATAAGTCGACAAAGAACGTTCAGCTTACGTTTTATTTTGAAGGTATTTATTTCATTCTTTGTAAATTTTTTAACAATTGCAATGAGCATACGACGGACTACCAGACACAAAAGTTATTGATCACATGTTACTACTACCAGACAGACAAAATCGAAATTTCTCTTAAACAGGCCAGTGGAAGTGCTGAAAATACACGCATTCGTGTCTCATTAGACTTAGAAGTTCCATACGTGACAGAAACGTGCGAGCAAAAGTAATTCAGTATAAACTATGCCTGTTGATGGTCTCCGAGCGGATATCCCACGCGGCACTCTGGAGGTTTAGCCGTTAAGCCAAATGGACCGAACGATGGCGAGCTCCGCCGCGTCCAAATGGCCGGATGATATAATGTGCCCAGGTGCCGATGTGACGAGGACGCTTCGATCCCTCCCCCCCTCCCCGCTGGTAGAATGGAATAATGGACTTTCACTTCGGACTCCGGCCCTATTCGGTTAACAGGTCCCGTCGTGTCCACGCTGGAAATGTTTAGGCTTCTTCTCTCTCGTCAGAGTACGTGGTGATGATTTCGTATTGGACACCGTGTACGTCGCAAATTTTATGGAACGTTTTTTTGTTATACGAAATTGAATGTATTTAAATTTTCATTTTGCTGTACTGAAACATCATCAGTTTTCTGTGACCCAGAAAACTTTTGTTCAGCACTGCAGCCAGATAGATTGTATGCAGATGGGTACTTAGAGATTGTAAAAAAATATGTACTCGGCAGATATGTTTCGTTTGCAACAGCAACCATATTTTCTTTTGTTAAATAAAAATTATTTCAGCCAACTGAAATATTATAACAGCAACTAGAAATCATATTTGTCCCACATGATACAAACAAATACAATATTACGTTAATCTTGTTAACATGGTTTCGTAGACAGTGTACGGTAATAAAAAAAGGTTCGTATGGCCGCCATTTTAAAAATTGGTGTCTGAATCACTTAAAGCATGTCAGTTTACATAGATCACTGTAATGTTTGTTAATTATATATTACTACCAGACAGACGAAATATAAACTTTTCGTCAACAGGCCAGTGGATATGATTAAAATGCATGTATTCATATATAACATACGAGATCAGTAAATTTTTTCCCGAAATATGTCACAAAAAAATATTATTCTCATGTGATTGTATCTTACTATATGAAGAACAAAGCAACACTGTATTAGTATATTTCGTACTTGCAGTTCATACTTTTAGCATACCAAGAAAAGTCGAAATTGGTTAACCTTATGGTGTATGTACCAAAATGACCTAAAATAGTTATAAGGTTTCCATTTTGAAAATAAGTGTATTTTCTGTTTAAACCGCAAACGTTAGCATAACCTACGATATTATTCGATACCCGCCAGCATACGAAGTTTGGTTGAAATCGATTACATCGTTTCGTATGTATTACATAGTATTCAAAAGTGAGCACTTTTAAAGCCCTGGTTACTTTTTCCTTTCAGCTGATTTATATCCTTCCATCATTTGTTAATATAAACACTGCCACGCGAGTGACAAACACAGCGTATCCATTTCACCATACTGAAAACCAAAAGTCATAGGTCGCAATGAATAGTATTTATTGGTTGTCTGATGACACTGCCTCAAAAAGTACTCACTTTACCGTGAAAAGGCTATAGCTTTGTGTCATTGACCGTAAAGCTTCTGTCATCTTGGTGTTACACAAACAAAAGTTGTGCAAAAACCCCTGCAAAGGGATTTTTTAAACAAGTGATACATATTTTTTTTCCTTTCATACTATACTCGACAAGCAGTGCATCGATGAAGTTATATTTTTTTCCCGGATCTGGTCGACTGTCTAATGGAAGCCCTCGGACTAAACACTTTCTCAGGTAGTCGAGGATATACTTTTACAACTAAACACTGTACTGTCTGCGACAGTGCGGTGACTTATTGAGGTCATGTCGAGTCGGCGACCTGCGTGTTTGTCCCGCACCCGGGTTAGCCTTCAGGCAGGAGAGCTCAGGACGAGCATAGCCAGCCAATAACAGCCCTGTACTTTCTAGCACAACCATATCTGGTGAGAGAGCACTGACCGTTATTAGAATAATACAATGCCTGGTCGCATCCACTGTGCCGCTCCCTTCAGATACGGAACTAGACGTGTTGGTTCTCACACAACGTATAAAAAGGATGACGCTGGCTGTCTACGCCCACTTTGATATCTGCGCTTCACGTCTCTTAATCAAGAAACCTTATCGTTGTCAACATTTCACCGCCTAGTTGTCGCTGTGTTCTCGTGAATTACTCTTCCGTCCATTTCAGCTTCGAGTTAAAACTCGTTCAGGTACATCAAAAAGTGTTAATGTAAAATAGTACAGTTGACTCGCGACAGTCCTACACTTAACAATCTGACACGCTCAGTAGTCCGACACGCCTGTTAGTTGAATCACCCGAGCTTTATTTTGAGCGCTTTGTTTACCATACCGTTTGCGGTTCCTGTCGCGACAAGAAACACCCTCCTGTCCCTACGCACGCCTACTCAGTTTCTTGTTTAGACGTCCGAATTCAGTTTCGTCGCAGATGTGTTAGTGCATGGTTACAGTACGTATTTTTGTTTAAAGAGTGATACTATAGTGTTGTGAGTTGTTCAGTTATACTATATAGTGTAGTGTTGTAATGGCGAGCACAATTTCAAAACGTAAGCATAAAACATTAAATCTATCTGATAAATGGGAAATTATAAAGAGATATGACCGTGGTGAAACTCCAACGTCGATATGTACTTCGTATGACATAGGGTTAGCTACAGTTTATTAAATCTTGAAAAATAGAGAAAAAATTGGAAACTATATGAAATCTGTTGAAGAAAAGCCCATTAAAAGAAAAACCCTTAAAATGAGTCAGTTTCCTCAAGTTGAGGACGCTCTTTACACCTGGTTCAAACAACAAAGAAGCAGACATGCACCCGTTTCAGGAGTTATTTTAAAACATAAAGCCCAATTCTTATAATGAAATTACAAAAAAAAACCGACTTCCGTGCAAGTGATGGTTGGTTTGAAAATTTCAAAAAGCGCCATGGTATTCGATTCCTACAGATGAGCGGAGAGAAATTGTCTGCTGACGAGTCTGAGAAAATGAATGTAAAAATCACTGAACTAGGCTTAACACCTGAACAAGTTTATAACGCCGATGAGACGGGCTTAAATTGGTGGCAACTTCCATGTAAGACGTTTGTTACTCAAGAAGAAAAACATGTTTCTGGAAGAAAACTTCAAAAAGAACGGATCACTTTGATGGTATGTGCTAATGCTTCAGGAAGTCATATGTTAAAACTAGTGGTTGTGGGGAAATCAAAATCTCCCCGTGCATTTAAAAACAGTAAGGTTGAATCTCGGCCAGTTACGTACAAGTCAAAGTCGAGCGTGGGTCACTATGGTCATGATTGGTATACTAACAGTTTTGTCCCACAAGTAAAACAACACTTGAAATGAGAAAAAGTTGCCAGTGAAGGCCATTATCTTATTAACCAATGCACCAGGACATCCTGACAAGGAAGAATTGAGATTTAAGACAGCTGATGGCTATATAGAGGCTTTGTACTTGCCAAAAAATGCAATCGCTCTCATACAGCCGATGAACCAAAATGTTATCAAGACTCCCAAGGCTCATTACAAGAAGTGCCTACTTACGGATACAGTAAGTCAACCTAACGCAGACATCACATCCCTCTTGAGACAATTCAACATCAAGGATGTCATTGTCAATGCAGAATTTGCTTGGCGTCAAGTAAAATATCTTACGTTAATAAAATCTTGGAAAAATATTTGGCCAGAAAATCTACTTCTTCCAAAGAAAGATGACAACAAATCTNGACATCCTGACAAGGAAGAATTGAGATTTAAGACAGCTGATGGCTATATAGAGGCTTTGTACTTGCCAAAAAATGTAATCGCTCTCATACAGCCGATGGACCAAAATGTTATCAAGACTCCCAAGGCTCATTACAAGAAGTGCCTACTTACGGATACAGTAAGTCAACCTAACGCAGACATCACATCCCTCTTGAGACAATTCAACATCAAGGATGTCATTGTCAATGCAGAATTTGCTTGGCGTCAAGTAAAATCTCTTATGTTAATAAAATCTTGGAAAAATATTTGGCCAGAAAATCTACTTCTTCCAAAGAAAGATGACAACAAATCTCAAGACAACAATAACGACTCTGAACCAATTTTAGAGGCTGCACTTGCAATTTGCAATGAAATTCAAATTCCACAAAATACAGTGGAAGACTTAAAACGTGGGTTTTAGATGATAACCTCGACTCTGATCTCACAGACGAAGAAATTACCAAGGAAATCACAGAACCTGTTGACAACACGATCCAGGAGGCCTCGGAAACAAAATTCACTGTCAACTACGATGAAGCTTCATCAGCTGCAAACACTTTGTTACGATGGTGTGAGGAGAGAGGATCTGACTACGAGCAAATATTAATGTTAAAAGACATTCAAGAACCAGCATTGACTGACAGTTTACGTAAGAAGAAACAGAAGACTTTCCCAGATTTCCTCAAAGTGTAAATACATTATCGTATGTGTGCCTTTCAATCAAAAATTTGGTTTTGTTTTGTTTTTATACTGTATAATATGTAATTCATGTTTTTAAAGCACATACGTAAATGTTTTTTCCACTTCTTTGTACTCACTTTGTAAAATTAATTGTTTTCATAGCCTATTGTCCTAAATGGTTCAACATACAAAAATGACTGTAATTCCTGTAACATACTGCTACTCATAGAGTTTTAAAAAACCACTTTTGGCAATCGAGACACTTTCAGTAATCCAACACCCTCTCGGTCCTATGCCTGTCAGATTATTAAGGGTCACCTGTACTTGTAAAATAAGATTTTCAAATATTTATTACAGCTGTACAAAACTTTCAGACAATTTTTGAATAAACTACACTGAAGAGCCAGAAAACTGGTACACCTGCCTAATATCGTGTAGGGCCCCCGCGAGCACGCAGAAGTGCAGCAAGAAGACGTGGCATGGACTCGACTAATGTCTGAAGGTATGCAGGAGGCAATTCACACCATGAATCCTGCAGGGCAGTCCACAAATCCATAAAAGTGCAAGGCAGTAGAGATCTCTTCTGAACAGCACGTTGTAAGGCATCTCAGATATGCTCAATAAAGTTCAAATCTGGTTATTTATGTGGCCAATGGAAGTGTCTTAAGTCAGAAGAGTGTTCCTGGAGCCACTTGGTAGCAACTCTCGACGTGTGGGGTGTCGCATTATCCTGCTGGAATTATCCACGTCCGTCGGAATGCACAATGTACATGAAAGGGTGCAGGTGATCGGATGGGATGCTTGCGTATGTGTCACCTGTCAGAGTCGTATCTAGACGTATCAGGGGTCCCATTTCACGCCAACTGCACATGCCCCATACCATGACAGAGCCTCCACCAGCCTGAACAGTCCCCTGTTGACATGTAGGTTCAATGGATTCATGAGGATTTCTCCATACCCGTACACGTCCATCCGCCCGATACAATTGGAAACGAGACTCGTCAGACCAGGCAGCGTGTTTCTAGTCATCAACAGTCCAATGGTGTTGTTGGCGGGCCCAGGCGAAGCTAAAGCATTGTATCGTGCAGTCAACAACGGTACACGAGTGGGCCTTCGGCTACAAAAGCCCATATCAATGATGGTCCGTTGAATAGTTCGCACGCTGGCACTTGTTGATGCCACAGCATTGAAATCTGTGCCAATTTGAAAAAGGGTTGCACGTCTGTCACGTTTAGTGATTCTCGTCAGTCGTCGCTCGTCCCGTTCGTTCACGATCTTTTTCCGGCTGCAGCGATGTCGAAGACGTGGTGTTTTACCGGATTTCCGATATTCACGGTACACTCGTGAAATGGTCGTACGCGAAAATCCAAATGTTATCGCTACCTCGGAGATGCTATCTCCCATCTCTCGTGCGCCGACTATAACACCACGTTCAAACTCACATAAATCTTGATAACCCGCCATTGTAGCAGCATTAACCGATCTTGCTGCCAACCGCGTAGTGTTACTCTGATTGGTTCCATAACTCTGTTATTTGCATTCACACGCCTATACCAGTTTTTTTTTTGGGCTTTCAGTGTGTAATATTAGTTGTATATAGCAATTAGGATATCATTAACTTAGTTCTTAAACCTAGTAACTACCTGTACGTAGCTGTTCCTAAAATTTCTGTTTAAAAGAGCGTGAAGAAACCGTGAGTTGACTACAGTAGCTAGCGAGCAACTGCCACGTGCCTACCAATATCGCCTCTACGGTATAACCACGTGCAGCTCCCATAACCAGGGAGGCAGGCCGTCCAAACACTGCCAGGGTGTTCATGAGCACAGCGGTCAATGTTAATTAATGCGCGGCCCCCGGCGATGGGAGTGGTCGGGCGCGGAATGCCGGGGTTCGCTCGATGGCCCGCGGCAGTTGTTCGGATTCCTGGTGCCTTGCTACAAGCCCCTCCCTCAAACAAACCCCCTCTCTCGGGACCAACCACCAGCCAAGCCTTTTCTTTCGGCCCTTCCACCCTCGGATGCTGGGACTCGCGTCCCGTGGATGCGGGAACGGAATTCCTAGCGTGCCACGTGGTGAAACCCCGCGCCTGATAAACTGACTCCCGTCGAACTTCATTACAGCAAACTGTAAACTCTAGTCGTGGCATCTTCGCGCTGTAGACTGTTCGCGGTTTCTTCACACACTTCGAATAACACCTTATGAAAAATCGCCCCATGACTGACGTGTTTGGTTGTTTCCTTAATATGCCACGTATCATACACGTTTTATACACTGAAGAGCCAAAAAAACTGGCATACCTGCCAAATATCGTGTAACCTCCCCCCCCCCCTTTCCCGAGTACGTTAAGGGGCCCCACCTGTCAGGAGCTTTTTCCCACGTTTGAGGCCGAGAGGAACGGGAGCGGTAAGGGCGACACTGCCACGCGCTACAAGTGCGCCATCGGGGCTATGCGCATGGCTCTGGAATAGCATGCAGCGTTCTCGTCGTGTTGCGTGTAGCTATGGGACTTTCAGTGGTGACCTTGTAATTTTATTGGTGGAAAGTCTGTAGCAAGAATTGATGCATGCCCCTCGATTACGTCTGTGTGTATACAGGTTAAGTATAAAAGAAAACCACAAATTTGAAGGTCTATAATATCAAAATCAAACAATCTACAACCTTGATTGACCAATCAAATGAACCGTAGAACCGCGAAGTTTGTTTTCCATACATTCATAAATGTTCAACGTGACCACCGCGAGCGGTTCGTACGACATCTACGCGATAATCAAACTCATTCCACGCTCTTGTCAGTATATCTGGTGTTACGGTTTGGATGGCGTTCGTAACTCTCTGTTTAAGGTGGTAAGGAGGTAGAGAGCTCGCATTCGACAAGTCAATGTGAAGGGAACGGTCTGATGTTTCCTTTATGTGCCGAGAGATGACACTGGGAGCGTCTTTCATCGCACTATGAGCGTGTGTTGTGTGTTAGTCCGCATCACGATAGCGACTAAACAACAGAATGCGTTTTGTGTTATGCAGTTTGCTAAATGTGAATCAGTTACGACTATTCAACGTGCATTCCTTCGCAAATACGGACGTCGTTCTCCCGATAGGTGGAGTATCGTACGTGTGTTTCGTCAGTTCCGTGACACAGGGTGCCTTTGCAAAGGCAAAAGTTCCGGACGGCTGCGTGTGTCCGAAAGGAATGTGCAACAGATCCAACAAGCGTTCGTTCGCAGTCCGAGAAAATCAACTCGACAAGCTAGCCTGGATATGAAAATCCCTCAATCTCGACGGTATGGACAGTGTTGCGAAAGCGATTGCTGGACAAACCATACAAGTTACAGCTTGTACAGGCTCTTACCGAAAGGGATAAAGAGCATAGACATGATTCCTGCACGTTGGTTCTTGCCAAGAATGAGGTAGACGATTCTTTAAAGTCTAAGCTGTTTTTTAGGGATGAAGCGACGTTCCATAAAAATGGTAAGGTGAACCGGCACAACGTGCGCATATGGGGTTAGGAACTTCCACATGAAATCACCGAACACGAGCGCGCTAACCCCAAAGTGAACATGTTTTGAGCTGTATTCCAAGACACTGTTTTCAGCCCTTTCTTTTTTCACGAGCCCACTGTTACTAGAATCCCTTATTTGGACATGCTTACAGAGTGGTTGTTTCCTCAGTTAGAAGCGACGACGGCGGGGGAATTCATTTTCCAGCAGGATGGTGCGCCACCCCATTGGCACCAAGCTGTTTGCGAATACCAGAACGAGACGTTGCCGCAACACTGGATTTGTATAGGAGCAGCTGGTGACCAGGCTCTTCATCACTGACCTCATAGAAGCCCGGATCTTACCACGTGCGTTTTTTTTCTATGGGGGTACCTAAAGGATCAAGTGTTTCGTCCACCATTGCCGGCTAATACTACGACCTCAAAACGAGAATTACGGACTCCATCCAAACCGTAACACCGGACATGCTGAAAAGAGTGTGGAACGAATTTGATTGTCGCGTAGATGTCGTTCGGGCATCTCGTGTTGGTCACATTGAACATTTATGAATGTATGCTAAATAAATTTCACGGTTCCACGTTTGAATTGATTGGATAATCGAGGTTGTAGGAGGTTTGGTTTTTATATTATAGACCTTCGAAGTTGTGTTTCTCTTTTATACTCACGCTGTATATGAAATAGATTCTTATGTAAAAATACATTTTTAGAGTATTTTAAACTTTTTTAATTATGAGCTGTTATTTGTTGATTACATATATTTCACACGGTAGATCATGGCATTAGTTTACTTTGTAATTTTTTTAATTTGTACAACTTAGTTAGTACTTTTTATTATGGCTGCAGGAAAACATAAAAATATTTAATTCAACATTAAAAATTTATTCAAAAAATACAAAGTGTGAATTTCTTTCATTTGAGGGAAATGGCATCACGTGTACAATTTGAACAATGTTTGGTACANAAAAAATACAAAGTGTGAATTTCTTTCATTTGAGGGAAATGGCATCACGTGTACAATTTGAACAATGTTTGGTACAAAAATTAAATTATTAATTATTTCGGGTCCAACACCACTAACTTAACTCACAAGCTGCAAGATTGTTTTTGTAGAAAATATACCCGTAAATACCTACAAAATGTTAGTAAATTTTTCCGGTGAAAAAGAACGCATTTATTTAATTTTCGGTTTTCTGCGTATTAATAAAATGTTAACATTAATTTATAATGAGTAATACCGTTACATGTTATAAAATTGAGGGATTTAATATGACTATTTCAGTTGTAAGTGTTTTATGTTCTTAAAATTCCAATAAATCTCTTTTTGCACGCAACTACACTTTATATCATCCATAGTTATTGCACATTCAGCTATAGTCTATATGATTTTACGATGTTGAGTGTCCGCCATTTTGCTTGAGCTTCTTGATACGGGAGAGTATAGTTCACACACATCTCGAGGACTGTTACAAACAGGAATTTTTTTTTAGTTTTAAAACTGAGTAATTTTACAAGAGAAATCTTTGTAGTGTTACAAGCATTTGTAAAAAAAATTACAAACAATTTCGCAGTAAAAGTTACAATATCGCATGTTGTGCGTAGTTTTCGGTGGCAACAACAGCTGTGTTTTCTTTCCCGCAGCGCTCCGTAGGACTGAGATAATTATTAAAACTTAATTTCCCATCGCTGCTGTGTCGTAGTTTCTTTGCGTCGGCTGATGCCAGTAAGTCTAAGAAGAATGTTATGTTACGTGTTCGGAATGGCCGTGACGCTGGTGGGCTCCCCGCCTGCTACTTAGCGAAGTTTTAATGGTTTAGTTCGAAGAAGTTTCGGAACATCTCTGAATATGGATGAAGCATTGATTCCTGAGTGAAGACAGACTGCTGCAAGGGAAATCCGCTCAGAAGCCTTGACGCTTGGCACGTTGGCAGTGATTGGGATGCAAGGGACAAGGGGAAAATAAAAAAAAGATGTTCCTGGCAAAAAAAAATCGAGGGCGGCCGGCTACTCTACTTCTTTGCAAACTATTCTCGTGCTTCTCCCCGAGATAAAATTGCAAATCCACTTGCACGGAATTTCCTTTTATTTTACCGATAAAAATCCAGTACCCGTCCCTCGCATTCCGAGTGGAGAAATTACTGCCATAAAGATATCCGGACTTGCGGAATTTAATTTTAAACTCACTGACTNCCTCGCATTCCGAGTGGAGAAATTACTGCCATAAAGATATCCGGACTTGCGGAATTTAATTTTAAACTCACTGACTTAAGGGTATGAATCACAATGTAGATTTTCTTGAAGCGCCTGAAATACTTCTGACGTTAAAACGATTCGGTGTTGCTAACGAGAAAATAATTAAATCGTGTATCATTGAAGTTTTTAAAGGTTAGGTTTACCGTTACATATTTAATTACATATGATTACAAAGTATTTGATTATGTTGTCACTTCCTTTAGTATCATTGCAAAATTACGCTTTATTAAATAAGTTGACAGAATAATCTTTGGTTAGTTTAATAGTTCATTGACATAGATCTTGTGGAAATATTTTTCATATAGAAGTAATTTTCATTTCTTTCTAGACCATATTCAGTACTAATATTTCGTTTGTTATTTTTCATTTATTCTCTAGAGGGTAGTTTCCATTTAATGTTTGTTAAACGAAATTACTAAATCAAATTATACTGGTCGTCTCTCGTCTCACCATTGCTGATGATTGGCCGAGAGATGTGTCATGGTCAGACGGCAGCCAATCGGAGGACAGAAGATAACATAAGTAAGGTAGAAGTAAAATAGAATATAATTTTTTCTTTAAATTAATAGTCACCACCTCCAACGATGAACGAGTGTCGTTTAATATGAAAGTTTTAATGATTTAAAATATAATAAGATTGCTGCAAGAAGTTTTGTAAGATAAAGGATTGAGAATTGAATAACAAGAACGATTGATTTTTATTGTGTTTGAGAAGATAAAATTAAATAAGTTGTTGAATTTTTTTGGAGAAACTAACTGAAAATAAAAATATATTTGCAAAGCTGAGAATTTTAACGTGGTATTTAAACTGAAATGTTATAAACGGCACCCAAAGTATTAATGGAAGAATTGTGAATTGTCTAAAATGTAACAAACTTACTTCAATACCAGATATAAGAATGGACCGAAAAAAACCTTAAAATCTGGATTAAAAACCAGTCAAACATATGGCTTAACATAATTAAAGCATAAATCTGCCATTTTTTCGACATTTTTATGATTAGACAAAATATCAAATTCACGAATTTTCGTTAGTGTTTTGGTCAGTGGGTGGCTTGTGATTGGAGGCGGTGTTCATAAGTAACTTACTTTAAGTATTTACGTTACGGGTATAGAAATAACGTAACTAATATTACACATTTAGCAAAATTCTGATATGTGGGTAGCTCAAACCGTCTATTAGCCTATCTTAAAATAGGTGATACTATCCGACCCATTAATTTTAATACGACCAGCCTGAGTGTGAGAAATGTGTTAGGAATTTGTTTGGAAGGAATTGCTTCCTCTGCTTAAACTGCAGAGTATCGTACGTATTATAACAATTTATAGCTATGCGCCACTAAAAAGCAAACAAAAGTTAAAAAAAAAAAATATATATATATATGTATATATAAGATTTTTGTAGTACTCACTCTTACTAATGCAATATAATACATAAAACATAGTAAAGAAAAAGATTTTTATGATCAAATATTATTAAATTTACATTTATAAACGCTGGCAGAATAACAGGTTTCACTCCACAAAAGTGAAGTTCTTTACTACTATAGTCTATTCGTTTCTTTGCATTTTTTAAAAACGAAACTTTGAAAAATCAGCTCATGTATGACGAGTTAAGTTGTGTTATTAATACGCTATGCATCACAAGTGTTTTATACTCATGTTAACACATAAGTACCTTACCTTAAATTAAATTAATCTTTAAATGTATAATACCAAAAAAATTTATTTTAATATTTCATTTACAATCAATGTGAATAAAAACTGGGAGAAAATAGGTTTGTTGATAATGCCTAGTAATAAATAGTACATACCCAAAACATTTTTACACTAAGTGCGCACGAATATGTTGCCTTGTCCCTTTGGTGTAATTTACTATACTTGGTTAAGCTTTGTTTGCATGAGGCGGAGGAATACTTTAGAGGTATAATTTAAGCAGGCTCCAAAAAATTTGGAAGTTCCGTGAATGGACTATAGCTCTTAATCCATATTGAATTCTTGTTAATCGGTACGATGCGTAATTTCAATAGAGCTACTTTAGTGTAGTTTAACTAGTATTTATGTGGAATATTTAACCGTTTCTTCGTCGCTGGTGAGACTGAATTTATATTGGTAAGAAAATTACTAGCCCCTATCCCTGGGCGTTACTTTTGAGAGCTGGCGTCTGAGAAATTGGGTGACCCATCTACATGTTTTATTACTTCTAGCTACGTGTGTGGTTGTTGCACCTCCGGAAAACGAGGTTCCGCGTATCGATTATGGATTAGCCATTTATGATTTTGTCAAATTTAATCTTTAAGCTGTTATTATCAAAGTATATGCCATATAACGATCAACTTCCCGCGATTAAAAAAACCTTGAAAAAAATTACCTATACAGTTTTTTTAAGCAAAAAATTTAGAGTTTTTTAAAAATATATTTTGTTAGTGTTTTGAGATAATAATTTGGAATTTAACCTAACATAATCTCACCTAACCTAACCCAAAATAACCTAAGTCTAAATACTCTGTCTAACACTATAAACACCCAATCATTATGAAACTTATTATAAACATCTAACTCATACCCATACAAATATATTTTGAGTAGTAGGGAATAAATGTTTCTGTAGCATACAGGCTAATTGTAAAATCATGGTACAAACATTAAGGGGTGGTAGAGCTCACAAAAACCAAACAATTATTGTATAGGAATATATGGGCGGGAGTGACGCGTTGAGGCACAAACACAAAAAAAACACATGTAATGCAACAAATAGTTTATTTACAACGTCGCCGCTAAATGCCTTTTTACAACAATGTTTATAATAATTGCTCAAAATTTCTACCACCGACATTAATGCAAGCTTGGTAACGTCAGTGGAGTGATTGGCGAACAGATTCTAGTACGCCGGGTATTTGACGCACGCCACCATTGTCAGCAAATCACGCCTTATGTAGAGGTCGCCAGGCATGCGTGACTGTTGGTGAATGCATTTCCAGCAACTCTTTTAACATTTTCTGTACGGAATCACTCGTTAAGTATGCTGCTAATGAACATTTTATATGTTTCCGTTAATGTGTTATGTTTTTGTGTTAGTGCCTCAACGCGTCACTCCCGCCCATATATTCCTAAACAATAATTGTTTTTTTTAGTGAGCTCTACCATCCCTCAATGTTTGTCCCGTGGTTTTAGAATCATACGGTATATATTAAATTATATTTGAGAATTATGAGTATTCTTTTTAAATAACTGCCCATGCAGTCTTCTGGGATAGCTGCTGGAGAACCACCTGGCGGGAACGCTCCCACCCGCCTCTCCGTGCAGCCGCCACAGAGAGCTTATGCGATTCTAACCGACGCGACGCAACGCGACAACGTTCCAGAAAAGACGCGGTCTCTTGTTCTGAGCGAGAACTGACGACGTCACTGCGCCCAAACTGGGCCTCACCAAGAAGCCCTTTTTACGTAGAGTTGTTTCCCACTTTTGATGCCGAGAAGTGCGGGAGAGATAAGGGTGACACTACCATGCGCATGAAGTACGCCATCGCCACTACGCGCAGAACTCTGAACTAGCATGCGGTGTTCATGTCGTGCTGCGTCTACCTATGGGACTTTAAGCTGAGACCCTTTGGGACTTTAAGCTGCGACCCTTTTGGACTTTCAGCTGCAACCCTATGGGACTTTAAGCTGCGAGCCTATGGCACTTTAAGCTGCGTCAAGGTATGGGACTTTAAGCTGCGATCCTATCATTTTACTGGCAGAAAGTCAGTGGCAAAATTCAGTGCAGGACCCTGCACTTGTTTCGCGTGAATTCACCCAGAACATCTTACGCAGTAACAGTCTGAAAAAAATAGTTTTTAGCAATGTAGAAGAACTTCAAAATAGCGATTGCAATAAGCGTGATCTGTTGACTTTTGTGTTCCGCCCTGTTCTGAAGTGTTGTTTATTTT
This sequence comes from Clitarchus hookeri, assembly GCA_002778355.1. Taxonomy (NCBI): domain Eukaryota; kingdom Metazoa; phylum Arthropoda; class Insecta; order Phasmatodea; family Phasmatidae; genus Clitarchus; species Clitarchus hookeri. The sequence continues at coordinate 120,775 of NQII01006415.1, forward strand.
CGTGTGGAAACATTTTGTGTACGCATAAAATAGACACGTGTATCACATAATGTACTCCAAACCAGTTCGCGTGCTAGGTACCCACAAAGGAGCGTTAACTCAACAGAGGCGTAACCAGTGTAATTTCCATCCGTCGGTGAAAAGAGGTTTTCAGCACTCAGACCTGTAACATTGCCGTGACTCCCCGCTATTCTAATTTATTATTAAGTGAAATTATTAAAAAGAATGAATATAATTTTTTTTGTGTCGGCAACTCAACGTGTTATATGCGAGTTACTGTTCTGCTTTACGTCAAAACTTAAGTGCTTAAGGAGCATTCAGAACAACGTGCTATTCCTAAAACTGCGACAGTCTGTTTTCTTTAAATCATGTATATGATTATTAAATACAATTTTTTTCCATCGCGGATGATATTAACGAAACACGAATTTCTCGATTTCCAACGCCGTGAAAGCCAAGAGAGTTACTTGGCACTTTTGATAACAATTAGTAATTGCCATGTCGGTTTGGCACAAGCTCTATACGTTACTGAAAACGTCGGAATAAACTTCATTACGGGAAAAATTGTGAATAAACGTCTGAAGTTCCATTGACGGTATTAATTAATCCTTAACAAGTGAATGAGTTTTTTTTTAACTTATTTTGTGTTTTTACCACGTGTTTATAATTTGTTCCTTTTTTTTTTGTTCGGGAAAAACACTCAAGGTTTATTTAATGAAGCTATTTATTTTTTGGAGTCCAACCAACCTTTGACGTTTTAAATTGAAGTATATATCTTTGATTTGAAGCTGCCAGGGCTACGTTGTTTTATTTTTTCTGTTCAGGATCGCCTATTCCCTGATGGTTCCTCATAAAAGCGAATAAATCGCATTCCTCTCTCTGTATNATAGCGATTGCAATAAGCGTGATCTGTTGACTTTTGTGTTCCGCCCTGTTCTGAAGTGTTGTTTATTTTCGTGTGAAAACATTTTGTGCACGCATAAAATAGACACGTGTATTACATAATGTACTCCAAACCAGTTCGCGTGCTAGGTACCTACAAAGGAGCGTTAACTCAACAGAGGCGTAACCAGTGTAATTTCCATCCGTCGGTGAAAAGAGGTTTTCAGCACTCAGACCTGTAATATTGCCGTGACTCCCCGCTATTCTAATTTATTATTAAGTGAAATTATTAAAAAGAATGAATATAATTTTTTTTTGTGTCGGCAACTCAACGTGTTATATGCGAGTTACTGTTCTGCTTTACGTCAAAACTTTAGTGCTTAAGGAGCATTCAGAACAACGTGCTATTCCTAAAACTGCAACAGGCTGTTTTCTTTCAATCATGTATATGATTATTAAATACAATTTTTTTCCATCGCGGATGATATTAACGAAACAAGAATTTCTCGATTTCCAACGCCGTGAAAGCCAAGAGAGTTACTTGGCACTTTTGATAACAATTAGTAATTGCCATGTCGGTTTGGCACAAGCTCTATACATTACTGAAAACGTCGGAATAAACTTCATTACGGGAAAAATTGTGAATAAATGTCTGAAGTTCCATTGACGGTATTAATTAATCCTTAACAAGTGAATGAGTTTTTTTTAACTTATTTTGTGTTTTTACCGCGTGTTTATAATTTGTTCCTTTTTTTTTTTTTGTTCGGGAAAAACACTCAAGGTTTATTTAATGAAGCTATTTATTTTTTGGAGTCCAACCAACCTTTGACGTTTTAAATTGAAGTATATATCTTTGATTTGAAGCTGGCAGTGCTACGTTGTTTAATTTTTTCTGTTCAGGATCGCCTATTCCCTGATGGTTCCTCATAAAAGCGAATAAATCGCATTCCTCTCTCTGTATNATTTTTTCTGTTCAGGATCGCCTATTCCCTGATGGTTCCTCATAAAAGCGAATAAATCGCATTCCTCTCTCTGTATACGCTGCCATTATATTCGACACTCAACCGCGCTACCATTCATGCTTTTTCCACTTTTCTGCCATGCAATAAAATTGCAACGTTAACTCTACACTCGAAAGCATTCGATACGTGCGTCGGAGAGCGTAAATAGCTGTGTATCTCCCCAACGTTACAAGCAAGTACAAATGTTTTTTCCCCTTTTGACACAGAGATGCTGGTAGAAAAGGCAGAGAGAAAAAAAACGTAGCCCATTGAAACGAGTAAAAAAGTATTTATCAATTTGGCAGTCATTTTCAGTGTGTGAGCTTAGGGCGCGTGTGGCAACGGTTTAAAAGGGCAACACAACCCCCTTTCTTCTGCACATCCATTAACAGAGCAGCAAACAATCCCCTCTATCCTTCTTCAACCCCCTACCATCATAATAATTCTTTACCTCCTGTCAAAGCTTTCAAACTAAACGAAAAAGGTCTTTTTTTTTTGCCCCAATGGGGAAATTACTCTAATGCTATTCCATTCGGACATCTCAAAGAACCGAATTTGAGAGTTATAACACACATAAAAGAGAGGATAAAAACGCTTCGTTCTAACAACG